>VZRR01004109.1:0-20945 GCA_013398015.1 Oreocharis arfaki | reverse complement strand
GGCTCTGCTGCCAGGGAACAGGGACAGGAGGTGAGGGAACAGCCTCGAGCTGCACCAGAGAAGGTTCAGGTTGAACATGAGGAAGAATTTCTTCACTGAAAGGGTGGTCAGGCCTTGGAAGGGGCTGCCCTGGCAGGTGGTGGAGTCCCCATCCTACAGTTCCTTACTTACTGCTTACAGTTCTACTGATCAAACAGAGGTTGAAGTACAATTCCTGGGGCCTATGGCTTTGTTTATTTTAGTCAGTAGTGCTAGGATCTGGCACAAATTAGTCTCTCACTACACATCCATGGACAAGGAGTAGAGGTTTCCATGCATTCTGCCGTCATCTGAAACCCTGGACATGTGGCTTCCACTCTGTTTCTGGGGTAGGACACATATACCACTGTGTCAGGTGTTTAGAAGAGATGGGCTGGAAACAACCGGTCATAGAATCATAGAATCATAGAACCATGGAACCTCTGACTTGGAAGGGACCCCTACAGCCCTTCTGCCCTGCCTACCCCTCCTGAAGAGCCTGTAACTGTCCAGAAGAAACAGATGAAGAACTTTTGGGTAAAGAACCTTCTCCTTCTGAGTGAAGAACCTTCTGGGTGAAGAACCAGAACCCAGAATGTGGTCAGGTACTGGAAGAGGTTCCCCAGCGAATTGGCTACAGCACCAAGTCAGCTGTCAGACACATGGTGTGGTTGTTGGGGTGGTCCTGTACATGGCTGGGAGTTGCAGGATTTGGACTCGATGATCCTTGTGGGTCCCTTCCAACTCAGCAGATTCTGTGATTCACCCAGAAGGTTCTTTACCCGGATGGTTCTTCACTCAGAGGCTGGTTGGGCACTGGAACAGGCTTCCCGGAGAAGTGGTCATGGCACTGAGCCAGCTGTCAGACACACAGTGTGATTGTTGGGGCTGTCCTGTGCAGGGCCAGGAGTTGGACTTGGTGGTCCTTGTGGGTCCCTTTCAACAGAGGGGATTAAATGATTCTATGATTCCTAATATCTTACCTAAAACTCACCTGACACAGTCCCATGTGCATCCTCTAAAATCAACATTGGGCTGCCACATCATTCCCCCCATTTCCCTTCTTCCCCTTGCCCTGTCTTCTTCTTTTGCGTTTTCTTCTTTATTTATCTTGGCCCTTGGTTGAGGCTTTCTGGGTTTCCATCTTTCCATGAACCTGCACTTGGTAAATGCAGGTATACCAGGGGTTTCCCCAGTTGCTCTTCACGAGAAGTTTGACATGTGAAAAGGCCCTGGGAAGCAGCATGTCCTGTGAAGAGGGAAAAGGGGTGCGTTAAAAACAACAGTGAAATCAGCTACTTACCCTGCCAGCCCTGATTCTGCTCAGGAACAAGCTCCCAAAAGTAGGTGGGAGAAGCGATAGAGATCTGAAGCTCGCTGCTGGCACCGGGGCTGCTGGGGAGGCTGGGGACAAGAGAGGGCATTTGGCATCCTCTGCACGCTGGCCTGGCTGGGGCTGCATCTCCTTCCCCCCTGCCCCTTGCTTTGTGCTGAGAGAGGGGCTGGCAGGTGCTCCTGTACATGGGGCTGATGTGTCACCCCACTGAGCTCCTGCCATCCGCTCTGCCTGCCTTCCTCAGGGCAGGCTGAGAGCACCGGGAGAGAAGGGGCCTGCTGTGCTGGGGTGACACCGTCCAGCTTGTCAGCAGGGCACGGAGTGGAGCAACAGTGATGCCTGACAGCTTTTGCCACCACTTGTCCCCGTTTCTCCATGGCACAAGGTCTGTTTGTTGTTTGGGTGGAGTGGCTGCATGTGCATCTGGCTTTTCTGAATGCAGTGGCTGAGGCCAGGGATCTCTCAGGAGCTGTCTTGCCACGGACATGACCCTGTCCTTTGGCTACCACAGCCACGTGCTACTCAGCCCTCCAAGCCCCACCAGGTCTCTTTCAGCAGTGATCCAGGACTCCCTGCTCAGGGAGGAAACACTTGTACCCTCCCTGCCACGGACTTGCAAGCAAACCTGTTTTGCCCCCTGGCATCTGTCCCCCATGTGTGGAGCATACCTTCAAAGGGAAAGTCTGAATGGGGTCTTGTTCCGTGTCGTAGGTGAACATCCCCAGGAGAGTTTCCTCTTCTCTGTCTGCATCCACTCCCTTGGGGGCAAAGCACAAGGACAGCATGTCAGAGAGAATGTACAGGCTGGATCAGCCCTCTTATGTACCCAGCCCCTCCCAGGGCTCGGGCAGTAGCCTGGCATTGATTAGGGTAGAGCTCAGTCTGTGCCTTGCGTTTTGGTCAAGAGCCCTTAGGTGCTCGGCCAGAACAAGCCTTAAGAAGGATGGAGCTCTTGAGCTCTTGAAGTGTCGCACTGGGGCACGGCAGTGCTCAGGAGAGTGCAGGACACGAGGCTCAGAGGATGCACAAAAGCAAGCAAGACCCTGCCCTGACTTCCCCCAGGGCCAGATCCCCACCAGAAGAGCCCAGCAGACTTACAAAGACAGCGATGTCTTTGGGGGCACTGATGACGGTCCCACTTGGAGAGGCTTCTTTGGCGATGTGCTGCACTGTGATGGCAGTCAGGTGGACTCGTGTTGGCAACCTGATGACAACCTGGCCCTGATGCCCTTTGAAAGCCCAGCAGTCTCCTGGCAAAACATTTGGCTGCAACCAGAACAGAAGGACAATGACGTGTGGGCCAACACAACTGCCCATGCAGCTTGAAGCGTTGGGGCTGACATGTCTGTGGGCTCTGCTTCAGGCTGAAAATAAGGGGCATGTGAGGAAATGGACAGAAGCAGAAGGACTTCCCTGCCTGCCAGAGTGGGCTCAGCACGGCAGAACAGAGAATACTGGTTACGAAACCATCCTAGTCAGGGACAAGCAGAAACACCTCTGCCCAGGGACTCTGTAGGGCATCCCCCTCCTCTTGCCTCCCACCCTGAAAAGCAGTTCTTCGGTTGACAGTGGAGACAGGGTCACCAGGTAGGAAGAAAGCCTTTCACCCAGCAGTGGCCGAGGACTGCAGGCAGAATGCAGCAGTACTCCCCTCCAGAGAGGAACCACTGCTTCTCAGCAAGCCCAGCCCTGTGTTCCACCTTTGGTTTTGGGAATCCAGTCTACACCGTGGGCTTGAGCAGCACCACTGGGCTGAGGGGAGAGCCCTCAAGAATGGTTCCCAAATTCATGGGAGGGAAGAAAACTGATGATTTCTGCTAACATACCTGCAGAATAGTATCAGGAGGGCTGGCAGACCAAAATAAGCGTAAAATCCTGCAGAGACAACTGTCTTTGCAGTCGTAGGTCTGGGAAGTTCTCTGTGTGTCAATGGTGGCTCCTGTAAGGAAGGGAGAGCAAAGGCTGCAAGCAGCTCACACCTGGGAGGGCTTGGCTCCGACCATTTCTGATGCCACTGGCCAGCTCCAGGTCCACCTGTCCTGCCCACACCTCCCTGCCCTGCTGCACAGGGCCATGACAGCAGCCTGGTGACTGCTTCTCCTCCCACAGGGCTGAGTGCTGGGAGGCAGCAAAGGACAACCCAGCCATTCCTTTTCCAGATGCAGTGGAGAGGAGGAGAGCCCCTCCATCCGCACAGGAACGTCTGTCATTTCTGTGCCAGCCCCACAGGAACGTGTGTGGGGGCAGCCCCAGGCATCCTTGGGGAGGCTGTGGGCAGGACACAGACAAGCACAAGGCAAGGAGACCGGGCTGCTTGTGTCCTTACCAGAGCTCTTAAGGGCCCAGTTCCTCTTGACACAGGATTCCAAAGTCGCCTGGGTCAATTCCTGGGAGCAAACACAGCAGAGGACCTCATCAGCAGACAGTTCAGCACGCTGCCATCACCCACAGAGGCAGAGCTCGGTGTCAGCCGTGCACGGGAAACTCTGTGTTGCTGATGTGAGCCACAAGGACTGAGGAACAGCATCTGTGGCCACAACGTTCTGACCCCACCAGCAATGCCAAGGAGAGCTTTCCTGGGGGTTCTGCCCAGCCAGGCCTCTTTGCCCAAAATGGCAAGGTCACCTTTAAATTACTGATCTCTGCCCTCAGTTGAGTGACCTCTTCCAGCAGATTCTGCAACTTTTGGGTTTCAATCAAAGTGTGTGAATTCCTGCAGGAACAGAAAAGCAGATCTTGTGAGAGAAGCCTTCTGTGAAGCACCTGAGCTCAGTGAGGACACACATGTGCTTTGCCTGCTTTGCCAGTGCGTCCTTCCAGCCCAAGCTGAGCAAAAGGCAAAGGCAGGATGGAAGTATGGGAGCCTTTGCTGTTTGGAAACTGAGCACAGTTCTGACACTTCTCTGACACTTCTCTGACACAGTTCCAGTTCAGGAAATCTCTCTTACCAGAGGGTTTTCAGTCCTGCTGGAAATACGCTTGTCAGCTCCTGAAAGAGAAAATTTTCCATTAGAACCTCTACTGCCAGAGCCACCGTGGCTTCCCAGGGAAGACTACACTATCTGCTGCTTCTTTGGGTCATGCTAGGTGGAAGCAGAAGAGCCTGAGATTTATCCAGCAACACTCCCTTGCAGGAGATGCCTGTCCCACAAGAGTCACTAACCTCCATCAGTCCCTTTGTCCATGGTGACCATCCTGGCAGAGCAGTCGCGCAGAAAACAGCAGCTGCAATTCACGTCACCGAGAGACAGTTACTGCACCGGGGTTTGCAGCAAACCCTGAGGGCTCATTGTCTCCTCCCTGCTGCCTCGGGGGTCAGGCAGCAGGGCAGCTGAGGAGAGTGGAGTGTGAGGTGCAGAGAGAGGATGTGCCTCTGACCGGGGGCCATCAGCCCAGGCTTCAGGGGACAATCCCAGCAGGGTCTTCAGTTGTGCTTGTTGCCCCAGATCTACTCCCTGTTTCCATCGCTTCAGTGAGCACCAAGACCAGGCTGTGCGGGCTGGGGGGTACCTCCCCATCCCTCCCCTCGCACAGTCCCTCCCCTCTGGGCATCTCCAGTTCAGCTTTGGAAATACCTATGCCCTTCTCTCTCAACCTTGCAGCAAGCCATTCAGTCCAGTGGCCAGAGCAGTGGCATGGCTGTGAGACTACCTGGGAGTCTTACTGGTGGTCCACAAGCCAGTCCCAGTCAAGGGCACACCCATGAAGCACTTGGGCCACAGAAGTTTCCACACACAATGGCCCCAAAGGAAAGCTGGTATCCAGCACAGCCAGGCTGTTGTTTGTTCATGAAAACTCACCAAGAGCCACTGAGAGCAACAAGATGAAGACTTTAAAGCTCTTCTTCTGCTGGACCATCTTTTGCCTGAAAGAGAGGGAGTCCTGAGGCTGTCAATTACCCGAGACTTAGGCAAACCCCTTCACAGCAAGGAAGCACAGGAGCTTTGCCTGACTTTGGTCCCAGAGCTCTCCCACACCTGCATGGTCTCTTGCCAGAGCTGGAGAAAACCATTTCCCTGCAGAGGCTTGGCTCTTCCCCGAGCGCCTGGCTACGCAGCAGTTTGTCCTACTGCAGCCAAGCTGGAGGCTCTGGCTCTGGTGTGCCAGTGACGTTGCCAAGGGGCTTTGCTCTTGGCTCTGCCTGAGGCTGGCCACAGCAAAAGCACTGCTCAAGCTTCATCGTCCAAGTGAGAGCCCCGGGCTGCTGGCTAGGGAACACCCTCTGCTCTCCCCTTGGCTTGTGCTGGCCCCCAGACATTCCCATCCTGCCCCTTGTCCACAGTAGAAACATGTAGTTTGTTAGCAGTATGTACTCTGTGAGGATGGCATGTGCTCAGAAGATGTCTCCCCAGGGAGACAAGGGCACCAGCCAGCTGCCAAGTAAGCCTGAAGAACACCCCTTGGAAAAGAAACCAGAGAAAAGTTAAGCCTGTCTCTTGAGTCTTTTCTCTTCTTCAGCTGAGACCCATCCCCACAGAAAGGGGACTTAGCACATCACAGGGCTGGTCTTCAGAAAACCTGTCAGCTTCCCCATGCTGCTCCAACCCCACGGACCTTCTCACACCACATCCATCCTACTGTTCCAACCTGACACCCTGGGCAGGAGCAGCCCGCTTCATACCAGCTCGTTGGACAGCTGCTGAGCTCCACAGTCACCTCTGCCAGCGGCTGGTCAGCCTCATGCTCCAAGTACTGAGTGGAAGACTCGTAACAGCTTGTCGGGTGAGCCCTTCTCCTCCCCATGCCTCGGTGCTCAGCTCTACCTCCTGAGCTCCAGCAGGAGGGGATGACAGCCCCACAGCGACAGTTACTGCCCTGGGGTTTGCAGCAAGCCCCGAGGGCCCATTGCCTCCTCCCTGCTGCCTTGGGGGTGAGGCAGCAGGGCAGCTGAGGAGTGTGAAGTGTGGGGTGCCACGTTCCATCCCCATGCCACAGGGCTGTGCAGGCAGTTGCTCTGACCTCACAGCCGTGGTGGCTCTGCTTTCACAATCGGGGTGCCCAGGGCCACAGCCACGCGGCAACTGTGGTGTGTCTGCGTGTCCCCATTTTGCTTTACAAAATGCAGTGCTGGGAGGACTGCCTCCAGGGTAGGTGGTTCATCCCACCATCCCTAACTAGGAAGTTGTACATAAGCAAGCAAAGGATGCTTGCAGAGGGCCAGGAATCGTAGAATCACCATGTGATTACAGGATGGTTTGGACTGGAAGGATGCTGCAGGGCCACACGTCTGAACTCTGGGGGTTATTACGATTCAGCCTCAGCAGCATCAGTGCTGCTGGGCACTCGTTCCCTGGGTGGGCACAGGAGGGTTTTCACTTTTATATTTTCAAACCCTGCCCTGCCTGGTGTGTCACTGTGCAGCTCCTTGCAGCTGCTCGCTGCTGCTCTCTCAGGCCAGGCAGGCAGAACAAAGCCTCTCCAGGGCTGCTCTCCAAGGACACCCAGCCTGTCCCGGGCCCGAAATGTGTAACCCAGCATCCTGGGAAGGGGGGCGAGGAAATTACATCATTAACTGAAGCTTTAATTGGTGAATTTATGCTGATATCCAAATGAACCAAACCTATAAAAGTGTGAAGAACTCCTGACTTATCATCCATCTTGGGTCCATTTTAAGCCTCTGGCTCCCCAAGGAGGAGAGAGAGACCTTTGAAGGCCTTTCAAATAAATATCCACCTTTATTCTCTTACTCCTGTGTAGTCTCTGTCTCTAGGTAGCCCAGTTTCCTACAGCTTTTTGTATGAAAGACAGACTTTTGGTGCCTGGTAGCTAACTCGGAGTTGATTTTCTGGTTAGAACAACCATGCCTTTCCTATCAGTTTCTGCTATCTATAAAAGTTTATTGCTGTTGCTGGACAGAAGTATTGTTTCCTCTACCCAATAGTTCCCATTGCACTCCCAAGTTGAGGGAAATTTATTATCTCCAGGACTTCTAACTTCTGCCAGACTGGCTGTGATCATAGTGCTGAAATAATTACTAGAGAGAGTGGATGCACAAACAGTGCCATTGCATTCATCTTGTTTCCTGCCATAATAAAACATCCTCAGCATCTCATTTCTTCTCCTTTTCCTCCTCCCAGCTTACCCTCAGTTGCATTGAGAGGTTTTTCACTTCTGGTTGATAGCCTGGGCAATACCACCCTGCTCAGACCTGGCATTGCGGGCAGAGTGACCCATGGCACGGCGGTTTTGGGAAGGCTGTGTGCCCGTGGGAGGGGCTCACGCTGCAGCAGGTGGGGTTTGGCTGCTGCTCGTGAGAATGGACCCACACTGGAGAGGTTCACAGAGAACTGTCTCCCATGGGAGGGACCCCACAGCCTCAGGGGGAAGGACTCTTCTCCCGGAGCAGCAGAAGGAAATCTCTGTGATGAACTGACCAAACCCCCGTGCCCTGTCCCCTGTGCTGTCGGTGGGAAGGAGGGAGGGGTTGGGGGAACAAAGGTGTTTTTAAGGGCTTATTTTACTTCTCATCATCCTTCTCTGATTTTGTTAGTAATAAATTCACTTTGTACCTCTAAGCCAAGCCTGTTTTGCCCTCGGAGTGTTTTCTTCTGGTCCTCATCTCAACTCATGAAGCCTTCATTAAACTTTTCTCTCCTCTGCCCAGCTGTGGCAGGGGAGGGTGAGTGAGCGACTTTCATGGGTGTCTGGCATTGGCCAGTGACAGACCATGACAATAACTGAAGAAAGGACCAAAAAGCCAGGTGGGAACCCAAGTCCTTTTCCTAAAGCTGGTAAGAGCTGTCACTTCTGCCTATCTGCTTGGTAACTCCAGCTGCTGCTTGGAAACCAGTCATGCGCTGGCACTGAACTTTGTAATTAGAAGAAAACTCTCCTGTCTATTGTTTAAAAAGTTGCAAATAATGGAACATAATCAGTGACACAGAGAGATGGCAACTGAGGCCCCAAGGCAGTTTTATAAATATTGCTGCTGTGCCTCTTAGGGATACACTTGACCCTCAGCCATGCTTCGGATCAGGCTGACTGTGGAGCAACAGGCCCCACGCTCTGTGGTGAATCTGCAAGCTGGAAATTCTGGAAAGTTCCTGGCTTAGGTACAGGGAAGTGGATATGTTCACACCGTGTGGTGGACCTGTGAGCTGGAAAGCTCCTGGCTTATGTACCAGGAAGTGAAAATGCCTTGGAAAAATATTTTGAAAGGTGGTTTCAAAGCCCCAAAATGCAAGATAGCCAAAGTACAGAAGATTATAACAGAGCTAAAACAAAGACATCTATCTTCTCTATGCTATTGACTAGCAGTCAACTACTTCAGTCTGTAAATAATACCATCAGGATAAGCCAAATTTGAGCTGTCCCTGAGTGGCAGCAGGACTGCATACCAGTGACTCTCCCCTTGAACTGGGGCACCACTCAAGGTTTGAGATCCCTTACCTGAAATTAAGAGGTCCTTCCATGCCCAAGGCAGAGAGATTTCTTAGTTGCAACAGATCCTCAGGAACTGACTGATAGCAAGCTGATTTGATAAAAAAAAAACTCCATGTAGCTCTTCAGTATTAACTATTATAAACTTTGTATAGATAATTCCAGTAAACATAAACCATGGTCAAAATCTGAGGCTAAGATCAGACCTAGCTGAATCTGGGCTTTGTAAGGAAGTTAGAAAGCAGGGGGATTGTGAACCTCACTGCGAGGGCCTTCCTTACCCTCGCAAACTTTCCTGAGGGAGCTGGTCTCTGGTGCTTCCCTTTCTTCTTCTCCCTCCTCAGCTTTGGCCAGCTGAGAACATACACTAGAACCCCAGAATGGTTTGGGTTGGGAGAGACCTGGGACACCATCCTGTTCCACACCCACCTGCCATGGGCAGGGACACCTCCCACTGTCCCAGGCTGCTCCAAGCCCCGTCCGACCTGGCCTTGGGCACTGCCAGGGATGGGGCAGCCCCAGCTGCTCTGGGCACCCTGTGCCAGGGCCTCACCAGCCTCACAGGGAGGAATTTCTTACTAATACCCAATCTAAATCTACCGTATTTCAGCTTAAAGCTATCCCCCCTTGTCCAGTCAGTCCAGTTCCTTGTCCAAAGTCCCCCTCCAGCTCTCTTGTAGGCTAATTCTCCTAACAATTTTCTTGGTCATCTCAGCTTTCTGCCTTTCAAATAAGTAGCTTATCTTAACAGGGTAAGCATAGCAATGTTTTTACCACAAGTAAGCAAATCTTTAAAATGTCATTTTAAAGATAAGAATTAAGAGGGAGGGAAAAAATGACAGCTAAATGGAAAATAAAACTTTCATTTATTGCTTAAACAGCTTGAGTCCTTATGCTGCAGCTGTAGCAGAGGGCTGACACTTTGTATACCTGATCATGATAAACCCAAAAATCTTTCTGCTAAGCTTTGAAATGAAAAGATAACTTCATCTGAAGGAAGCCAAAATCTATATATGCAAACATTGCCGTTTGTGTACAGCACCTTCTCAGCACAAAGTTTCTCTTATGGCACCAAGAATTTGCTGGTATGAAAAATTACACATTTTAAGTGCTATTTGAAAGTAATTTACAGTTAGTGAGAAAAGAGTCAAGAATTTTACTTGCAAAATGGGATATGATTCGTGGCTTTCTCAACAGCTTTTACTCTGGTTGAAGTTTACACCCATCTATTTGGGAATTACCCACTCGCTTGGTATCGGGCTGGTCAGCCACTCCTGGCTGGTCAGCCTTGCAGTTCTTCAGTCAGAGGAGAGAAAGAACTGAGGAAGAACTGAGCAGGAGAAGGCCAGCAGGTATAAGCTCCAGCTAACCTTCACCCCAGTGCAGAATTAAACTTCTTTAATAAAAATAGTATTAAAAAATTGCATCTCTCTCGGGATATTGGCTATTCCAGGAAGTGTCTTTCTTCCACCCTTTGCTTCACTAAAAAGCTCTTTGGCCCAGACTGTTTTCTCCTGATGCAGAAACAGGAAAGTGTTGGGAATCTTGCATAGGAAAGGTGTTGCCCACTCAGCTCTGCAGCTGTGAGGGGAGATGCTGCAATGCCATCTTCACCTGCAGCTGTCCTTGCCTCACAGCCCAGCAGATCACAGGTGAGCCATGCCAGGAGAAAAGCATTTTCCAGGAAGGCTTCTCCTCTATGTCCTAACTATATAGCCTCAATACCTAAATAAAATCATATTTCACTGCTCCTTCAGGCCAGAAGGGATGTCATGCCGGAATTTTCATACCACTGAACAGGCAAAAAAAGAATATAAGCCCTTTTATCCCTTTTTATTCTGTCACACTTGTTCCATAAAACCTTTTTCCCACTCCAGCTCAACATCTCTTTAAGCAGAAAAGTCCTGTCTGCCACACACTTGTCATAGCCTAGGTAGGATATGACATGAGTTTCAAGTGCATCTGTATTTATTAAATTAGACACTTTAAAATGCAAAAACAAAAGAAAAAGAAAAGTGTTACTGAAGAAAATTATTCTCTATCTTGGCTGCTAGGTTCTTGAGCTGCCTGTATTTAATATTAATATCTCTGTATTTCTAGGTCTTGATTGCAACAGCTCTGCTAATTGTGGGTATCAGTAAGAGATTGTCTGACTTTCACCAGGTCAGGTGCTCCACCTACACTTAGTCACAGATTTGTCTGGCTTTTTTTTTAAGTGATTAAAATGTTAGAATCCATCCCTCCAAGGTATAGTGGGCAAAAGAGCATATTTTAAGTGAAATTAAATCATGCTTCTCTCGATTTAAATACAGGAAGTTAGCTCTGCTGGTACATTCCTCCACAAGAATGTTGGCACCTGCAACTTCATAGACATCCACAAAATATTTTTGTAAACGCCAAATTACAAAACATAATACAACACCCTCTGCAATCAATCAACATTTTCCTTTTTTACTACAAAATTTATATCTCATAAACCTGAACTAATAATCAATGAAATCTGGAGCCCAGATTGTGGTGCCAGGGCCGTGGTCACAGCCCCAAGGCTGCCAGGGCCCAAGGAGCATTTGGACAATGATCTCAGGCCCGGGGTGGGGTTGTTGGGGTGTCTGTGCAGGGCAGGGGTTGCACTCGATGATCCTCGAGTGGGGCCCTTCCAGCTCGAGACATTCTATGATTTTGTGATTTCCTTCTCAAGCTATCAGCTGGCACTTGCTACCTAGGAAGAATAAAAACAGTTCCATTTACAAGAAGCACAGCACTGTGTGAATCTTCCCTGTGAAGTCCTGTGTTCAATAAAACCCTGCAGGGACCCACAGACAATGCTGTGTTTTCTGCACAGGGCTTAGGGATGAAATCTGCAAACTAAGGACTGCAACACCTCTCTTGCCCTGTCTCCTTCCCCTCAGACTGGTGTGACAGCTCATTTCACCACAAAGTTAAACCACAAAAGCAGCCTCACACAAGAAAAGGCAGAGGAGAGAATAAGGGAAGAGGTGAAAAGCAACCACACAGAGCAGCAGCTTTGCCTTCAATTGTGAAAGCTGCAACCCACTCGAAAATCACATTTCCAGCCTTTGGAGTGAAAAGCACAGAATCACCAGCAATAAATCATAGAATCACAGACTGGTTTGGGCTGGGAGGCACCACAAACCTCATGTTCCACCTCCTGCCTTGGGCACGGCCCCACTGTCCCAGGGTGCTCCAACCCCCTTCCAACCTGGCCTTGGACACTTCCAAGCCACAGCTGCTCTGGGCACCCTGTGCCAGGGCCTCTCCACTCTCATGGGGAAGAATTTCCTCCCAATATCGCATCTAACCCTGCCCTCTCTCAGTGTGAAGCCGTTCTCCCCTTGTCCTGTCACTCCAAGCCTTTATCCAAAGTCTCTCTACAGCTTTCCTGTAAGCCCCTTCAGACACTGGAAGGGCCTCTAAGGTCTCTCTCCAGAGCTTTCTCTTCTCCAGGCTGAGCAGCCCCATCTCTCTTGGCCCATCTCCAGAGCAGAGGGGGTCCAGACCTGCCATGGTTCCAGCAGGTCAACGTCTTTCATGTGTTGGGGGCCCCAGAGCTGGACAGAGAGCCCCAGGTGGGAAATAGCTCTTCATACCAGCACCACTGCTTTGGGTAACTCTGGGTTCTAGAGAGTGATTTGACAAACCCACAGGCTGCCCATGCAACAAGAACCAGAGGGGGCCACCTGCAAGATGAGGCAGCAGGAAGCTTTTCATTGGATTCCAACGAGAGCAGTGCAAGTCTGGTGGTGTGTTAATGGAATTTCTCCTCTGCAAAGCCGAGAAGCAAACATTAACCCTGCCCCACAAAGGAGGAAGCAAACTGAGGGAGGACAGCCCCTCGGCCCCTTTCAGAGTTTCAACACTCAAGATAAACAGGAAAAAAAAAAGTAAATTTAAACAGGGAGCAGAAGCAGTTTTATGAAATGTATATAGGGGCCTGAGCCAAACCTCAGAAAGACTTTCAGTCTTGATATTCATGACTGTTAGACCAAGGCCCAAACGTAGGTGATAGATTCTGCTTGCCAGGTTGTGAGAATATAACTTTAATGGGCTACAGAAGAATGAGAAAACACCGGAGGAAACAGGAGGTTGCTGCTTTCCTCCCTTCAATTAGCTGTGCAGTAAACCAGCTTAGCACAGCCAGCCTTAGGGTGGCTCCAAAGCCACTTAAAAAGATATCAAAATCCTTATCCTGGAATGTAAAAACACCTCCTTGGTTCCCACACAGAGCAGCAGCGATGGCCCAGCAGGATCTTATGCCGTCGTTCCAGGTCAGATAAAGAGAGGTGCAGGTTATGTTTCTGGGGTTGATTTCATGTATCCCTTCCTTTACGTGTTTCCCTGGGAAAGGATCCGGTGGGACCTGAGGTTAAAACAGGTGCTGAGTATCAGTGCAACTCCTGAGTTGCTTTCATCACCAAATAAAGAAAATTTGCTTTCTCCATTGTGATGGGAACAGGAGCTCACAGGTGGATTCCAGCCACACCTCACGAGAGCAGTTGGCAAGTGCTCGAGCATGCTTAAATCCTGCCAGCTGGCTGTGAAAGCTCGTGTGAACCCCGGAGATGTCACAAACAAGGAACAAACAAAACAAACGCTGCGCTCCGTTTTTCACTCCTGAAGGACACCACATTCACTTTTCACATGAGGGTCCTCACCTGGGCCTGGGAGCTCGTCAGGCTCCAGCTGGGAAGTCGGAACATTGGTGCCCTCCTGCCCCAAGGCGGCTGCCAGAGCTGTGGGACAGCAGCTCCAGCCAGGGTGGCTGCTCCCACGGACCCACGTGCCCAGAGCATCCAGCTCTGCCCCTGGAGCGCAGCAGCCAGGATTCCTCAGGGAACAATCACCCTCTGACAGGCCTCGTTTTTGGAAAAACATCGTCGATTCTCTAACGTGAAAGAACTCACGTGTAACCACTGAATCCTACAGGAGCTTAACAGCAAACTGGCATCACTGGGGCTGCTAAAATGATTGAGCCAGAACAATGCAAGATCCTTCCCACTTTTCTTTCAGCAGTCCAGCTCTCCACTTGGCAATATAAACCAAGTCTCCGGGGTGAAAGTTGTGTAGTGACATGTCCAGGGACAGATGTGCTCACTGACCACCTATGTAAAGTTGATAAAACAAAAGAAAGAAAAAACAAATAATCTTTTATCAGGCCTTTCCCCTTAGCATCATCTGATCACTTCAATTGTCCAGACCATTACTTAGATATGGCTTCCTGTATAATATTTTAAAAGGACTAACTCCTTCTTTGACTCACGGAGTGATCCTTACCTCATCAAGGCAGTGGGTGAGATATCTGCCTATTTGAACTGAACTAATATTTTTTTGAAAGATTCTTGATTCATTCTTTCCACCTTTTTACTAGCCTGTGGTCTCCTGGGAGTGTGTAAATCCCATTTAAATGGGAGGAGCTTTGATACTCCTTGGGCAGTGAAAAATTTCCTACTGGAATAAAATGGGGCCCCTTGGCTGAGGACAATCATTCATGAATTCCAGGTCTAGGGTCTATTTCCTTTAACAGTACTATGATGACTTCCCAAGCATGATTGGTGTGGCAAGGGAAGGCTCCCACCATCCTGAAAAGCTGTCCACTTAAACAGGTAGATATTTATATTGTTTGCACTTTGGCAACTCAGAGAAATCTATCTGCCAGTGTTCCCTGGGAAGTATTCCTCTCTTCACATCACTTATGGGCTGCTTTCTTTGGGTTTGGGTTATTTACACAACACATTTGGCATCTTTTTACTATTGTCTCTGAACTTAATTGCATTTTTGGTCTTAGACCATAAAATAACTCTTTCCATAGCATCAGCTCCATCTGAGTTCTTGCTTGTAACTTCTTGAGAAGCGCTCCCACCATATTAGTGGTTGTGGGAACTTGTTGATTTGTAATTATCTGAATTGTCCATTTCCATTTACTTGATGAATGTTAAGGCTCTGTGACGTTTCCAGTTCCCAGCCCCTACAGAGAGAGTCAGCTTTCCCAGCATACCCAGGAGGGTCCTGTCAGATTTGGGACAAACCCTTCCTTGCTTGGGGAAGTTGAATCGCCCCAAACCAGGCCAAGGAACCCTTCAGAGACAGAGCCAGAAAAGTGGGTATTTGCTTTATTTGGTGCTGGGTGTGGGGGATCGCTCCTCCAAACACACACACAGCACCCCACAGAGTGCAGTGTTACNTCGCTCCTCCAAACACACACACAGAGTGCAGTGGGTAAAATTCATGAATATTCATCACATTCCTTGGGACAGGAGTGGTTATACAAATTACTTCTCAGAAGTCATTAATGTCATTAGCATACGTGCCACGCCTGCACTGTGTACCCTGGTGGTCGCACTGAGGAAGGCTCCTCTTCTTCCTCGGGGGTCTTTCTGATGGAGATTGATAGTCGCCATCATAATGCACCTTTCACCTTTTTTCTGGAGCAGGAGCAGTCCTTCGTTGGATGATTCAGCAGTTTTTGTGCTGCTTTCAACAAAATCCTGTTTCTCTTGACAAGATTAAGGCAATCCTGCTTCTTAGGCTTGTGATTAACATTTGCCGTCTCTAACAGTTAACTGTGCTTACACGAGTTAACTATTGATCAGCCCTCTCTCAAAGTATGATGCTTTCTTCAGTGCAAATTCATAATAGAGCTGCTTGTCCTTGAATGAAGAATTCAAAAGGAGAGATACACGGGAGAGCTGCTTTCTCATAGAGGGTGGGCTCTCAGTGTGCGACAGTCGGCCTTTGCCTCTGCTGCTGCAGTTTGAACTTGTTGTGGGTAGAGTGGGAGCCTCAGACAGCGGGAGCTCCTCCTGCAGCCTGTACACTGTGCACACAACCACGGTGCTCTGGGGGTTTTTCTCAGCCTTGTGAAGCATCCCCTTTTCCTTACCCCAGAGTCCACAGTGTCCAGCTGCTTCTCACACAGCACGATGTGCGGGCACAGCAGCAGCCCAGCGCACGGCTTCGGTCAGACACGCCTGTGCTCTGCACGCTCCTTATCAGTTCTACCATCACATTCTGTCTCTTGGTTAGCCCGACTCTAAGCTGAAAAGCTTTCAGACACATCTAGCACAGATAAATGCGCCAAGACAAGAAGCTTGCTCAGACCATGCCCCTTACACAGGGAAACTCGCGCTCGTACCACAAGTGGAGGCCTCTTTCCCCACTGCATCGTATGAACTGCGTCCTCACTCTGCTGCTCTGCAGTCTTCTGCTCGACTTCAGGTGAGGTCATGCACTTTTTCATTTGCAGAGACCAACGTGTCAGTGTGCTTTCGTACACAAATATGTGCCAGAACAGAAGCCCTTGCTAGGTATGTCTTTGTTTCGGCAGCATTTCAACAACCTGTGCCAGGAAAGAAACAGTTCCTGAATTAGTTCTTTAATCTCTAAGCCCTTCAAGAAACCACTGCAGTCTGCAAAATGTTTTTGTTCTGGCACATTATTTCTGTGTGAGAGGTATATCCGGATCGTTGGTCATAAGAGCAGTCAAGTCCATGATGACATTCACAGCTGAGAAGGAAGGTGCAGAGCGCAGCAATCTGATGGCACCTTGCAGGTTCTAAAGGAAAGAGAACTGCCACTTGACCATGGTGCAAATAAAAGTTTCCACGCCTAAGTGGCAAGCTGTGAGCAAGCTCGTTGACCTGGCACAGTGAGACACGTACTCAGAAAACTTTTCCCTTTAGATTCAGGCTACAAGACTGACAGAATGTGATGGTTCGTAGAGCTGAGAAGGAAAGTGCACGGCCCAGGCGTGTTTCGGCAGAAGCAGCGCGCGGGAGAGCGTCGGTGCCAGCACAGCGCTCCGTGCGAGGAGCGGACGGATGTGTCACGCTCAGGGAGAATGGAACTTTGCGTAAGGGGAGGAATGAACCCGCAGATCGCCGTGGCTGAGGGTGCAGGGAACAGGCTGCAAGAGGAGTGTGACTGCCACTCGATTGCCTTCCGAATCCAAGTTATCAATGGCAGTGGGGAAAGTCAGCAAAAGCTGCCTGTGCTGGCACATTCTCCTGTCCAGGCCCTGTGAGGAAACCGTTCTGTTCAGCTTTAGACTCCGAGATTCAGAGAACATTATGGTGAGATGCAGCTGACAAGGAAAGTACAGAGTGCCCTGGGGAGTTTGGTGTGGCTTACATGTGTCAAGGGGAAGGTGCAGCCCAGCGCTGCCTTTTTCTTCTAGAGTGTTTATTATGGCAGCGGCTGCTGGATGTTTGAAAGGGAGCTCTGGGAGTGGAAAAATGTGACAGCACCTGTATGTGAGAAGGAGGGTGCCTAGCCCCAGCACGCTGTGAGCAGTTTAAAGGCTGATAGAAGGAGGGGGTAATTTAGGAACGGTTTCTGTCCTGACACTTCTCTGTAAGTACTTCTCCTTCTTCTTAGTTCTCTATAGCTGCAACACCAAAGGTGTGTGAATGTGATTGCACTGAGAATATCACAGGTGAGAGGGAAGGTCACTGAATGCTTTCTGTCCTGGCACATCTCTCAGTCCCAACTGCAGCTGGAAACGCTTCTCTAGCGATGGACTCTGCCACACTGAGAGAACGTGATGCTATTTATAACTGAGAAAGGGTGTGAATCACTGGTGTGTCCGGAGTCGTTTACAGACTGCAAAGGGAATATGAACGTAAACTCTTTTCTTCTAGGCTTTTTCTTCTAGGACTATTTTGTATGAGAGCAGTTGCAGGATGTTTTGAAGTGATTTGAGATCTACAAGAGTGACAGAGTAGAGGGTACACAGAGACTGAGGGAAAGTTGCATAATTCCAGGGAGTTAAGTGCAATTCAAAGGGTGTGATTTACATGTTGAGCATCTCCCACAGAAGATGTTCTGGAAGAAGGAGGCCGTGCTGGAATTGCCTTTTCTTTTGCAGCCGATAAACTGCACAGCCAACAATGAAACCATTCTCCTTCCTTCCCAGCTGTGTGCACCAGCACATTCTGTCAGTCCCCAAGAGCCAGGATCCACAGCAGAGCTCTTCCCCAGCTGCTCCCACACGAGTGAGGCTGGGCCAGAAAAGCGCTTGGCTTTTCCCCGGGCACTGCCAGCGCTCATCGAAACAACCACACGATGGCAATGTCGACTTGCGAAAGAAGGAAACGCTCCAAGCCCAGCTCGAAACCACCCCGAGGGCAGAGCCGAGCTGGAAACGTCCCTGCTCTCAAATCGGCTGTGGCAGGACAAAAACATTTTGCTGATCTTCCCCTTCCAGGTACAAACTCTTATTTGCACCACGCTCAAATGGCAACAAGAACTCCTTTGTGCCAGTAAATGTTTTCAGCTCTCACAGAATCTGGTTTCAAATTTGAATACAGTGGGCAAAAACAGAGCTCATGAAAGTGCTGGATGAGAAAGCTCTTGCTGGTGACTTCAGCTGCACTCATCGAACTGCACCCAACGAAGAGAGGAACTACGAGGCCATCTCAAAAGAAATAGGTTTCACTCCTCCAAAAGAGACGATCTGGGAATTGATCCCATTCAGAGGTGCCAGAACACTGCTCCTGGGCATTGCCTGCCCTGGGTGCTACATCAGCTACACACCGAGACTGAGCATAGCTGCTTACCTTGTCCAGAATCAGTGTGCTGCCAGAATTTCAGGAGAGCACCTCTGAGAAGTGGAAACCACCTGCCAAACTGACCCTTTCAGGAGACCACCTTCAAGAGATGGATACCAACTCCGTAACTGCACAAATGCAGGGAGTGCCTCCACACCAAACATGCCAGGACAAAAAGTTGCCACCACCCTTGACCTCCACCAGGCAGCTTCTCAGCTGCACCTGAAACCCTCGGGCTGCCTGCTTTCCTTTCCATGGAAAAGCATTGCCATCATCATTGAGGAACTCACCAAACGAAAGTTGGATACCACTGCAGTATCGAATACATCCAGCAATTGCTCCTACACAGAAGGTGCCTCACCAGAAAAGTCTTGCTGGAGTTTACCTCCCCATGGTACCTTAACACTTGCTCCACCAGCACGGGCACTGTGTCCTTTGCTTCCCAAGGAAAGGCACTCGGAGTCGCTTGGCCTTGCCTTGCTCCCAGTACCATCGCCCCGTTTTTCTCAGCCTACCCTTGCTTTGCCTTCCCTTGCCTACGTCTGCCTTGCCCTACCCTGACTGCGGCTCCTTTGCCTTGCCTTGCCTTGCCTTGCCTTGCCTTGCCTTCCATGCAAGTGTGGGCAATTCCAGGCAGGTCAAGGGAGAGGCAAGGAAGGCAAGCCCAGTGAGGGGAAAGCAAATTTAAAGGAACTAAAAGGTAAAAGTAAAGGAATTTGGAGTGAGAGAAGGCCCCAAAGTGGTAGGCAAGGCTGGGCGTGGGAAGGTGAGGCCAGTGGTGGGTAGGCCAGGCAGGGACAGGGAGGGCTGGGCAAGGCAAGGCCAGGCAAGAAAGGGAAGGCAAGGCAGGGAATGGGTATAGAAGGCAAGGCAAGGCAAGGGAAGGGTAGGGAAGACAAGGGAAGTCAAAGGGAAGAGAGGCCAGGCATGGCCAAGCCTGGGAAGAAAGGAGGAAGCCGGGCAAGGCAGGAGGGGTGTGTGAGAGGCAAGACAAGGGAAGGGAGGGCTGGGTAGGCTCGGCAAGTCAAGGGATGGGTTTGAAAGGCAAGGCAAGTGAGAGACAGGCAAGGCAATGAGAGTCATGGAAGGAGACAAGGGGAGTCCATCAAAAAAGAGGTAGGGAAGTCAGGGTGGGAGATGGGGGAGCAAGGCAATGAAGGCAACGGAGTGGTTGGAAGGGAAGGAAACAGAGGGCTCAGTAAGGCAATGCAAGGTTAAAGTAGGCAGCTCTAAGAAGGGCAACGCAAGGCCAGGGAAGAAAGGGGTAGGTAGTTCAAGGTGGAGGATGGGCAGGCAGGGCAATTCAAGGTTCTTGCCTTTCCTTGCTTTACCCATTTTACCCCTGCCTTGCCTCATTTTGCCTTTCCATGTCCATCCCCTCCCTCACCTTGCCTTTCCTTCTCCAACTTTGCATTGCCTTAGTGACCCCTCCGTGTCCTTCTCTTGCCCTTTCTACCCCTCCATTGCCAGGCATTGCCTTTCTCACACATCTCCCACCTTAACTTCCATATCCCTTTTCACCTGGCTTTGGTCTGCCTGGCCTGCTCATCCCATGGCTCTCTTGCCTTGCCCCTCCTACCCAGCCTTGCATTTCCTTCCCATTCCTGATCATCCTTCCCCTTCCCTTTCTGACCTCTCCGTGTCTTACCCTTGCCTCACCTACCACTCCATGGCTTTGAATGGCCTCCCCAAACCTTTCTTCCTTGCCTCTTTTTCCTGGCCTTGCCTTGCCTTGCCTTGCCTTGCCTTGCCTTGCCTTGCCTTGCCTTGCCTTGCCTTGCCTTGCCCTGCCTGCTTCCCCCGTAGCTCTCACTGCCTTGCCGACCCCTCCATTGCCTTGCCATGACTTCCCTACACAGCCCCACAAATCCTCCCTATTCCTGACCCTCCCGTGCTCTGCCCTGCTTACCCACACCTTGCCTTGCCTTTCCTACCCAAACTTGCATTTCCTTGACCTTCCAACCCACTCCATTGCCTTCCATTGCCTTTGTCACCCGCCCCCACCAAGGCCTCCCTACCCTTTTTTCCCGGCCTTGCCTATGAATCCCCTTCCCCAGCCTACCTCTTCCTTGCCTTTCCTTGCAAAGCCAGCCCTATCCTTGCCTTGCCCTGCTGTTCATCCCCTACCTTGCTTTGCCTTGCACACCCATCCACCCGCCTTGACCTGCCTGCTGCTTTGTCCACGGCCTTCCCTTGCCGTGCCCACCCCAAACTTGCTTTGTCTCCATGTCCTTCCCTTGTCCTTCCTACCAATCCCCTGCCTTGCTTTGCCTTGCTCACCCATCCCGTCCCTTGACTCCCCCATCCATATTTTCCTGGCCTTGCTTTGCCTTGCCGATTCTTTTTATGACTCTCATTGCCTTGCCTCCCCCTGCCCTGCCCTGCCTTGCCTTTCCTTCCTAACCAGGCATTTTCTTGCCAGTCCTGACCAGCCTTTCCCTTGCCCTTTGTGTCCTTCCTTGCCCTCCATACCTCTCCATTGCCATTCCCACTCCTCCTTTTGTTTTGCCTCTCACACACCCCTCCTGCCTTGCCCGGCTTCCTCCTTTCTTCCCAGGCTTGGCCATGCCTGGCCTCTCTTCCCTTTGACTTCCCTTGTCTTCCCTACCCTTCCCTTGCCTTGCATTGCCTTCTATACCCATTCCCTG
>VZRR01004108.1:255763-328184 GCA_013398015.1 Oreocharis arfaki | reverse complement strand
GGGGCACTGACCCTACGGGGCACTGACCCGGGGGCACTGACCCGGGGGCACTGACCCTACGGGGCCGCGACAGAGCAGGGCCATGGCCCGGCCCCCCCGCGCGCCCCACGTACCTCTCAACAGCCGCAAGCAACAGAAAATTCCGGCGCTTCCGTGCGGTTTAAATATGAAAAATCACAGAAGTGCCATTGGCTAAGGAACTTGTCCATCAAAAAAGTTTCAACCTACAACAACATCTTATATTGTAATCTAAGACACCATTTAGGTAGGTTCTTGTACCCTTTCTGGACTCTGAACTTTTCATTTCTTGCATTGGACCAGACACAGGTGTTGCTCTCTCTCCTAGTTGCCAATCTCTTAATAGCCACGCCGTGGGCCTTCTTCTGTATCTACTTCTTCTTCTATCTTTCTCTTCTGTTAGTTTCCCAGTGTTCTTTAACCCTTATCTCTGCTCCCTAGTTTTTCTCTTCATCCAGATTACAAAAAATACAGGTTTTCTTGAGCCTCACTCAAATACAGTATGGGAAGTACTGCAGCTTATGATTATCAAATTTCACATATACAGTCCCTATGCATGGGATAGACATTTTGATTATAAGTAGTGAGATTTTAGCCTTCCTGAAAGGCATACTAGCTGAAAGCCATCTTGAATTAGCATAGAACTAGCATTTTTATAACCAATGTTTGTGGGACTTTTGCAATATCCTATGTCACGAAAGTAAGGAGGAGATCATGACAACTGACAATACCTTCTTTCAGAGTGGTCCCTATCTGCATGATCACTCTGTTTGAAATAGAGACATGGTTAGTGTTTTCCTACTATATAAAAGTGTGCTTTGATCAGGGAATATGCGATGCAATAAACACAATAGTGTATGCCCCTAAATTAAAAATCCTTCCTTGCTATTGCATTGTGACTTTATCTGGGGACCTCTGCACTGGATAAATACACTACTGCACAAAAGAATGTAAAACAGAGAGTATGGCTTCATTGGGATTTAGTTCTAACACTTCCTAAGGAATTGCTGCAGAATTTCTTCTAGAGAAAAATATACTCTCTTCCTATCACACACACAAAAGAAATGGCTGAGAAACTCGGGTAAGTTTATTTTAACTGTCTCCTCACTATTGATCCTGTGGTTGTTCTGCAAGATGATTGCAAACACTGTCATCAGTGCATGCTAGTCACAAAAGTGAAAGGGGAGGTGAATGGGAGTATGGATTCTGACCTGATTTTTGTGCCTCTGAACATCAAGAGAAATTTAATATCCACCAACCCAAACCTTGAGTCCTATGTGGTGGAATAACTATGCAAAAATGCAGCTTGGTGCATTATCTTTTATTCTGCTGCCAATGGAAAAACTGTTGCATTATAAACCTGAAGTATTTGAAGTGCTGCTATTTGCAATGCCAGTAATGCTAAAAATGTAATGCTGAACTTCTATTACAACAGGGAGAAAAAATATTTCAAGAGGTGTACATTTTGATGAAACTATATATAGATTATGATAATATAGAAGCCTAGATAATATTCAAATTCAGGCTGTAAGAGCAATTCTGTAAAGTTTTAGTCTTCTGTGCATGTTAATCCTAAGAAACTATGGGGGTGTCTGGTGCCTTTGCTTCAACCATCAATGAAAATACTGAAGGATATTGAAGTCTGTAATGATAAAAGACTGAAGTAGCAGTATTACTTTAAAATTTCACAAAGCGTCATTCATTGTTTTAGCTGGGGTTTTTTACGAAAAAAAAAAAGAATAGTTAAGTCTATTAAACACATTCCATAGGATTTAATCAGAGTTAATATTGTTAAGCAAATGCAAGAATTCCGCATCAGCCTTGCCTGCTCCTGAAACAAAAGCATGTTCGAACACACAACCTTTCCACAATGTTGAGTATTTTGTTAAAAGTTACTATACAGGAATCAGAAAGCTGTAGTCACTGTAATTTGATCAGATTGGCATTAAAATTATATATTAAAAAAAATAGTTAGAGGGTACCTGACAAATTTACCTCATTCATCCTTCCACCTTGGGTTAAAAATCGAGAGATTTGTGTAACTTGGTCCTAAAGACAACTAGTGATTGAAATGCTACAGCTTCCCCAGGAAATCTCTTCTAGTGTTTCTCTATCCTCAGTGATAAAACAGCCTGAATTAATACAGAAGATATTTCTGGGCACTTACATAAAACACGAAATACTCTTAATGAAAAAAGGACTTTATATGATAATATACATTAGCAAACATAAATATTTGTTAGCCACTTTCTTCAGCATGAAACACAGTCCTTCAAGAACTCTTTGCCATAGAAACTAATTAGCACTCTGAAATTTGAAATGCTTAAATGCATGATTATTCGTATTATTCACATTTTTGCTCCTCCAGTAGTCTTCATAAAGAAATTTTACTGTCATCACAAGATGCCATGAAATAGGATTTACTGAACATGTTTCTGGGTTCACAGAGATAAACCATTCCTCTAATTCATGTAAAGTAAACCATACTATTTGATATAAATGCTATTCATTATTTAAATACCATTAGGATGTATGAGAAAGAGGAAATAATTTCAAGGCATAATTTAGATAGCTTGTTAGAGTTATGAAGTGCTGTTGATGACACATTAAAGAAAGATAATTACAGAAATTAGTGAAATACTAGATACGAATATTTAAACTCTCTATACAGTAAACTCATTTTCTGTAATAATAAATTCTATCATGTAAATTAAATGTAACCTGGCTGAATTATATTATATATGTGCTATACATCTATATACTACTTGTGTCTGCCTGTTACATGAGTATATAGCTAGAGAATAACACTATACCAGGAGAGAAACGTAAGGAAGGGCAGAAGAGCTGAGAGAGGGGTCATCCTCACTGTAGTCAGAGCTGTAAGCCTGTTTCTGAATGAAATCTCAGGAGTGATTTGGAAGAGGAATGGAACTTGCTCTGAATCCACTTTTAAGCAACTTCCGTGACTCTGGGACCCTGTTACATAGATAACAACATAGCTTTGAATGGCATGGGCAGAAGGTGAAGACAGTGAATCACTGCAGGGGATGAGCTGGTTCATATCTCAAGATGCCAGTCCCTTTGTGACCCAGAAGTGTGTTTTCATGGTAGTAGAATGACAGGCATGGGAACAGCCAAAATTTTCAGGAAAATGCCACAGCTTGTTAGGCACATTGTGCTTTTATTGAGAAGTGGTTTTCTCCATATTTTACTCAAGTATAAACTGACAGTTTTACATTCTAATAACCAGAAAAAAACTTTAGAGTCTTGATGGTCAGAAGCTTGAATTTTTTTGGTCCGTTTCAGTCAAACTGGTTGCAGCCAGACTGAGCAGGGAGAGAAAAGTGCATTGCTGGGCATGGCACAAACATCCCTTTCAGTTCTCAAGCGTCTTAGATGCAGGCAAGGGATTTCTTGTGCGGGGTGAGGATTAGTTCTTATGAAGCAGCAGGGGAGCTGGGTTCCTTCTTCAGGGAGGAAGAAGTGCAGCAGAAGGTGGAGGAGAAGAAGAAGTTGGAGGCACACTGTTTTCTGAACATACACACGTCCTGGCATGAAACCAAGGAGCTGCTGTGGCTGAGTGTATTGTAAGCTGCCCTTGATGTTTGTGAGTGGAACCAAGTAAAACCACCTCTGAATTCAGGATCCTCTATATACATTTTCAACGAGTTCATCTAACTACAAAAAAATTTAATATACAAAAATTAAATAAGGTATATAAAAAAAATTATCACAGATGTTCAACAGGGTTAACAACACTGACAGAATCCTGACTGTTAGGCTGAACAGGTGATGTAGTTTTTACAAATGTATTAAGTATAATTTTGCATTGAATCAATTTTTTTTCTAGACAAGAATGTCAGGAATTATATGGTGTGAAATTTGAATTTCCCTCTCACAGATAAAATGGGGTTTTCTCCTGCTGCTGCTGATGCCTTTTAGAGATCACTTTCTGAGACCAAGTAATCAGAGCCACAGCAGAGAAGAGCACAGAAAATGCAGCTTGATCTGGCTTGTGTGGAAGGAAATTGCAGTTTCCATTCCATTCCACTGAGACTGAATTAAAACTTTCTTACTACACCCAGAGGATTTTTCCAACATAACTACTATTAGCGACCTTAAGATTTTCAACAACTTCTCTAACCTGTACTCACTCCTAATGCCTGCAAAGGAGTACTCTCCTGGGAAGGAAAAATTTGTACTTACTTCCAAATTTCCTTGCATCTTCCTGTCTATTATGGATCAGTTCTGGACACAAGATATCATACCAAATAGAGCCAGGGAAGGTTCTGTCATCCCACGAGCTCTTGCTTTTAACCTAAGCTAGGAAAGAGAAGTCACGCTAGATTTGTCACAAACCCTTCCTGGGTCCCCGTGGGAGAAGAGCGGTATTGGTCTTGCCTGTTCCATAAGAGCAAACTTCAGGGCTGTGAGCGGATCACACAGAATAAGCATACTTCCAGGGCAGCTTACTCATTTTGAAAAAGGCAAAACAGTACTGAGAAAAGCGGATATAGCTAATAATTTATTTTTGGTGTTGCATTATCAGTCTCAAAGGTTTGTTTCGTTTCGTTTTGGGGTTTCGTGGTTTGTCTGCTTTTTTTGTGTGCATTTCAGAGAAACCGTCCCAGCAGAAGTTAGGAAAATAAGGGCCGTGTTGAGACTGTGGATGAAACAAGACCCTGGGCAGCGGGGCATGGGCGGTGCATTTGGCCGGACGCCGGGGCTGCCGGCGAGTGTGCGGGGGCCACGCCGCTTCCCTTCTTCATTCCCGCGTTCTCCTGCGAGTTTTGGGGCTGGGAGACCGGGAAAAAACCTCCAGTGCCTTGGTCAAGCCACAATTATCCATAGCGGGAGAGCGGGGGAAAAAAAAATTCCAATGAACAAAATCCCGCATCCTTGTCTGAAAAGGAAGCGTGTTCCTTTGCAGCGGCACAGCATTGGCGATCCTCCGCTATAGCTTTCAGACGCCCAACTGGGGACACGCACACAACCGATGTGACCCATGCGCGGAAGGCACGCCTTCTCCAGACCCGGAGGAGCAGCCAGCCGGCCTCTCCCACCCGCTCTCGCCCCGCCGGCCCCGCCCGCGCCCACCGCCCTCCTCCCCACGCCGAGGCCCCTCCCGATCCCTCCGCATTGGCCGCGCTCCTCCCGCTCCCTCCCCGCCGCGGCGAGGGCGGCACTGGCCGCGCCTCTGGCCGAGCGGCGCCGCAGCGGATCAGGACGCGGAGCGGAGCCGCGGAGCCGCGGAACGCTTCCCGGCTCGGCGCTGCTCGGCTAATGCGCAGTGGCGCCGCGGACTCGTCTCCTCGGCCGAGGCCAGCGAGTTATCGCCTGCGAGCCCAGCTGCCTGGCAGGGCAGGGCGAAAGAGAGACAAACTAAACGCCAAAGAACCCCCAGCCTCTGCTTCTGCCTGGTTTATTTTATTTTATTTTATTTCATTTCATTTTTTATATTTTATCTTCTCTTCTGTAATTATTTCGGGGAAAAAAAAACCCCAAAATAATACATCGCCGTGTTTTTAGCAATTCGTGCCGCGTGTGCAGTTGTTTCCAGCACACCGCTGACAAACAAAGGGAAAGGGGGAGGGGGCCCGCGTTTTGCAGAAGACATGCGTTCCGTCAGGAAGAGGTGGACTGTGTGCACCATAAGTCTCCTCCTCATCTTCTATAAGACGAAGGAAATCGCGCGGACCGAGGAGCGCCAGGAGGCACCTCTCGCCGGGTAATTGCGGGGCGCCGCGCCGGGAGGGCGGTCCGAGGGGGCGGCGGGGCCGTGTCCCTGCCCGAGGTCCACCTCCGCGTCCCCGCCTGGGTCGTCAGGTGCCCCGGCGCCGCTCGGGCTGTGACCCGCAGCCTGCGGTACCAGCGCAGCTCGGCGCTCTCGCTGGCGGGCGCTGCGGAGGGCGCGGATGCCGCTGCGGGACGGATGGAGAGCGGGGCTTGCTGCCGGGGCTCGGCGGCCGCAGAGCGAGTGCGCTGGGAAAGGGCGGGAGCTGCCCTGCTGCTGAGGTTGCCTCTCAGCCACAGAAACGGGGCGCTCCTGGGGAGTTTCACCTGTCCGCGGCTGCCCCGGGGCGGCCCTAGGTGGCGGCGGCGGCCGCTGGAGCGCGCTGTGCAGGCAAGCGTGCCGGGATGCCGGTGAACGCCTGCTTCCGTCTTTGAAGTTTGCCTGGGCGCTGTGCTTAACTTGTGTTTGTTAAGGATTCTTGCTCTGAGAGAGTGTGGGCCATCCCCCTTAGCTCTTGAGCTTCCTCCGATGGAAACTCTAGTCCCTCGCTGAGACCATCTGTTACACACTTTCCCTTTGCTGCTTGTCATTAACTCAAAACGAAAGGCAAAGAGTCCCTTGCCATTTTTCTATTTGCACCTTAGCTTTCTCTATGTACGTGAATGCCTGCTTTCCTCGTTCTTCTCCTAACTTCCGGCTGTTCTCTGGAGATGTTGGGTTTTCAGCCGAAGTGGTTTTTCCTTGGAGGTGTATAAGATTTTGTTTTCACTGGAGCAATGCATAAATTTGTTGGTCGTTTAATGAAATCAGCAAAAGCTAAGCAAGGGCTCACACTTTCTGTTTGCTTGTGCATATCGACTGTGGGGAGATTTTTGTCTTCTCATGTAAGCCTTTGCCTTAATTGAAGGAGGAGGCATAAGGGTAAGTATCCGTACAGGCCTGGAGGAAGCTGAGGCAATTACAGCCTACTTGGCCCCGGAGTTAAAGACAGAAAGCGCGTTCCTCTTTCCCAGGCAGGCTGATGCGGGAGGCGGACGCAGGCAGCTGGGCATGGCTGGGAGCTGCGGCCCCGGCACGTGCCGAGAGCAGGGGCTGGCCTCACCTGTGTGTGAACAATGTTTGCTTCCCCTGTCATGCAAGATTTTCACAACTTGCTGGTGTCTCTTCCTCTTGTTCAGCCTGGGTGTAACCCAATTTGTACCACAAAGCTATCTGTATTCTTAAGAGATGTACAGAAGTTTAAAATTTTTGGGCTGCAGCTGTGTGAAAACACAGGTGCAAATGAATGTGTGAGGGAGAATTGTCTTTAATACCCATGTTTCTTAGTATGTGCTCCTTCCTCTCAGACTAGAGGGAACTGATGAAATTATTCAGAAATTACTTTGTATAAGTTTGCAAAGAAAAAAAAAGCCTTCAGCTTACTGCACATTGTTTGACACAAAACTTACTAAAATGATCAGTTGTTTTAATATTAAATGAAAGAAAACAAGTATGTTTAGTTATAAATATATGTTCCTAACAAACCTTTTAAAATACAGCTGCAATATACGTCTCACAATGCATTTTGTGATATCTCTATTTCTTTATCACTGAGACTTCTTGTATGGTATGGTACTATCACTTTCACTGTTGAGATTTTTCTTCTCTTCACAGCCTGTCATCCCATTCATTACTGTATGTAGCAGAAGAAATACCCTAAAAATGTGTTGCTTATAACTGCTGCCCCTATTGATGTTATACTTGCCTTTCTCTTGAATTAGGAGTTCAGGACGTTGGGTTATTTTTGACTGGCTGTGTGGGCAAGCAAAGTTAGTTTTCCACGGGATGATTTACTTTCAGAAGTTACGGGTGCCCGAGGCGGTCCGTTTTATGGTTATTAGTGGTACCAGAGGTAAATCCTAGACAATACAAAATGGACTGGCTGTATACAGTTCCAAATTACATTATAAACTTTGAACGAGCTGTGCACTCTCATATCAAAGTGTGCTTGGACAATCGCTGTGGAGCACGCCCTGCTTCAAATAGACCGTAATGTCCCTTTAAAGTTTAAACAAGTAATGAAACATGCATGTTATGTGCAGCGTAGTATTTCTTAAGCAGTGTAATCTTCTACTGATGCAGAATATGCTTGAAGGCAGTTACTTTATTTAGTGAACTATCTTCATGAGAAGAGAGTCTTATTATGTTGGTTTGATTGGTCACCAAGGCAAGGTAATCCAAAGTGAAGGCTGACATTGTCAGTTGTAAGTTGCTGTCACAGTATGGCAGCTCTTTCATTTACATCAGAGAGGATTTGCAGTGATTCTAGAAGATAAAAAGTAATCCAAATTTCTTTTAGTTATTTACAGAATGAAAAATTACCTGGAAGAAGTTTTTTATTTTTATGTATTAGTTTATTTAATATTGCTTTAACTGAAAATTAAAACAATCCAATAAAAGGGAGAGGAGGATGTAAGTGAGCACGTTTGTGTTCATAGTAGTAACTTTAACACAAAGTGCCTAGGACTTTCTTCCGTAAAAACATAATTTAACATTGTTTTGATGTACAATCTGTGTAACTCACTGCAGTTGTAAATTGTGAGTACGGAAGTCAACCACATTTCAAATGCTATGGTTTTAAGTGTTGGCAATGCATTTTGTTGCTAAGTTTTGTCACTTGTTTCTCTGTTCAAGTGTCTACTAAATAATACTTAACCCAGAATAAACTAGAGACATCTCTGAAGTATCTTTAGACTGAGAACTTTACCTGGATGTAGTTTGTAATTTTCCTTTAGATGCATGCACTCAATGCAGCTGGAAAATTCATGCAGTTATATATATGTAATCAGTATTATTACAACCATTTTGGAAAAGTTTTAGGGAATAAAAAATTTTAATACAGCAAAAAGTATCATTTGGATTCTGGCTACTGAATTTAGGAACTTTTGCAGCATCCTCCCATGCTTTCAAGTTAGCAGGATTTGCATACAGGTCTTGTACCTAAAGCTGTAGATTTTTGGTAGGTGGCAGCCGTGCTTCTGCATTGGTGTGGTGCCAGGGCTGCAGGGTGTTGGTGTGGGGTTGAGGGAGAAAGGTAGCTGTGAGTAATGCAGGGTAGTTTTAGTGAAATGTGTGATACTGGTTTGATAGTTACAGGGGCTTTTGCAATGACAGCACTTGTCAGAAATTACTACATATTAACAGTTTTGTTAATTTAGCCTAATTAATGTCTTATTACAGGTTACCTTGTGTTTAGTCTGTTGTATTATTTACGAAATATTTTTGCTTTATATATACTGCAGTAGTGTTGCTATATTCCATACTAAGGGCAGTGATCCAGTTGTTATCAGAACTTACAGCCCCAGAAAAACACAACTCAGCAATTCCTGGAAAGCTTACAGTCTCACATCTTCTCCGTTTTGTTCTTTGAAGGGCTGTGATCAGATATTCTGTTTCCAAGTTAAGTTATTGGCAGTATTTCAGAGCATGCTTATTTAACAGATAAACCTATTTTTTATGTTATTGTCTTGTGCACATCTGAGTTACAAGACTGCTGAGTTACAAGATATTCTGTGTAGTAGATTTTTATATCCAACAACTTTGATATATTTGTGATTAACAGCTGTGTTTGAACTCAGCTGAACATTGCTCTGGCATCTAAAAGGGAACAGTATGAGCGATAATGGCAAGATGTGGAGATAAAAATGAATTTTAGTCCTAACACCTTAAGTTGTGCTTGTAGTGCTTGGGCTTCTCTATCCCATTTACATGATCCTGTCGGCTAATATCACTGCAACTTGTGCTAGGTCACCAAGGGTTCAGTGGTCATCGCCCACAGCTTACTGTATTTATTTTTTAAGGTTACCATGCCAAAAAGCTATAATCGTAAGACTGATGGACAGGATAAGACAACTGAGGTGGTTTGAATGTGTGTATGCAAAAGTCTCGTGAAAAGTGTTGGGGAAATTTTGTATTTTGTATACAATTAAACTCCAGAATTCCATGCTTTAAAATCTTTAGCATCAGCAAGAGGCCAAAGATATCTATTAAGCCAGTATTGCAGAATATGAGCAATTGCCAGGAAAAGGCTTGAAATTTAACACTTAATTCTTAGTTTGGTACTAGAAATTTGGAACCTAGAAGTGCAGAATCTGCCTCACAAACATAATGAAGATTTGTCCAGATTCACAATTTGGATTTTATTGTAGTTCTTTTTATGTCTGATCCATTACAGATATAAACATATTTAAGCTCTTAATTTGCATATTCAACTATTACAGATAGCTGTCCCATAGATTTTTTTCAGTTACAGTTTATTTTCTTTAGAAAGCTGAGAGATAAGTGCTTATTTTTGTTGTGAATAAAAGGATATATCACTGGTGCTTGGGATGGGAATTATTTAAACTGGAGTTAGCCTTGACGTAATTGTGTGTTTTCTATATTGCATTGCAGAGATGGTGAACTGAGTTTGAGTAGATCAATGATCAATAGCTCTGATAAGATAATTCGAAAGGGTGGCTCCTCAATCTTCCAACATGCTGTAGAAGGTTGGAAAATCAATTCTTCTTTGGTAATGGAAATAAGGTGAGTGTCTTAAATAAAAAGCAGTTTATTTCACCTTGCCTATAATTCTTTTCATTCATGTTGCTTTACAATTCATTTGGTCTATAAAACAGTAATTTGGTTTACATTTGCAGGTGGATGTTTTTTAACTGTATCTATTTAGGTTTCAGTGTTAAATGCAGCTGCATTACATTAGGCTTCAAAGTCAAGTCATCCTTCCTAAGATTTAATAAAATGTTTTCTTCTGGCTGTGGCTGTCAGACCTGTGCAATCAGTGTCTACATTATGCATGTCCATATTTAAGCTGGTTGTCTAGAACTCCTCCACACTCAGTGGTGAGAAACTGGTGCTTTTAGGACATTATTTTCTCTCAGCCTAAAGGTTTGAAGTAGAACAGGTGAAAGTACCCTGGGCACACCAATTTTTCTCCCTTGACTACAGAGGGAACTTAGGCAGACAGCTCAGATGCAGGAATCAGTAGCTGGGCCATCAAGTGCTATGAATCCAGTTGTGGCTGTGGCTGGTCCACATCACAGGGTCAGACACTGACAATACCTTTGTGTTATGCAGACATAAGGTTAGAAAGATCAAAGGACTTGAGGTCAGAAAGGCCAAAAAGAGCCTTAGGCTCATGCTGAGGGGGCAACCCAGTAGCAGAGTTAAAGTGAGTGATAGTTCTGATATGACTTAATATTTACAGTGGATTGCTGCACCTTGGAACCACGGAGAGTAGCAATCAGATGTCTCTGAGTGTGTCCTGTCATACCTTCCCCATTTTCATCAGGAAGGTGGCCCATGAGAGAAGCATGTGGAGCATGGATTGGCAGTGTGGAGAACTAAGAGTGTCACGTTCTATGAAAAATGAGGGAAATTAACTATTTTTAACAGCAATCACACAGCAGATTAGACTTGATTTTCTGAATATTAAGGTTTTGAATAGCAATTTGATCTAATTAAAATGTGGTTTCCCTTTCTACTTCTGAAATTTTTTATTTTTAATTTCTTTAAATTAAAGGACAGTTTACAAACCCATAGCATAAAGCTGAGGTTATTTAGAAGTATGTATAGCCAGTCTTGTTTTCAGAGGAAATGGCTTCCTTTATGAACACTGGCGCAGAGAGTAGATGTGAACCAGTAAATTATTTTAGATTAATGTGATTTAGGGCCAAAAGTTCACATGAACTGTACGAAAAGAGTCAGGGCTACTAGCTAGGCATAGTCTTTCCAGAAATCCTCTTTGCTGACATGCAAAGCACATTCAGTTATGGTTCTCAGTGGTGAGGGAGGGACGTCAGGCATGCTTTTCACTGAGGAAGCCACATGCAACCCCTTATGATGTCTTTCAATCTGACGCTGACTAAATTATGTACATTCTCTCACTCTTACAGGTGGTTTGCTGTGCACGTTTCCATGTTACAGCAGTAAGAAGCATTTTAGCTGTAGTTTTGCACTTAGGCACCTATCAGTACAAACTTTAAAAATGTCTAGCAAACTCCTATCGTGTTCTTGTGGTTTAACTAACTGCTCAGCCCTCCAGAATGTTGTATGCACTGTGTAGACCACGAAGATGATTCCTGGTGTATAACTGCAGCTGTTAATGTGAACAGTGGTGGGTGGTCTTGTGGTGTGAGGTCGACCACAGGAAGTAGCAGTAAGAGAGAAACAAAAAACAAGCTAGTGCCTGTTGAATAATATATAAAATGTTATCAGTTCTAAGCAGTGGAGAAATAATTTGTGAAGCCACTAGTGTACAGCATAAAGATATTTCATAAAACTTACAATCACCCATAAATGACAGATGGTTTTGTGTCTTACATCAGCTTGCTGCGCACATTAGCAGTTTTTAAATGTAGGAAGTATTTTGTAGTGAGTTTTGCTTTGAGCAAGGTCTGTTGGTCAGTGATGTGTCAAACCTTGTTGACTGGCATCTAGAATATTATATTTTGCTATTGCTTTGTCGATTTTGTATGCACCATCTCAGACCATTTTATTTTTGCTCAGGTTAGTGATGTGTCTGTCAGCCTCAGAGGCCTTAGGAATTCTTGGCAAGGTCAGGTTCAGATAGGAATCAATGAGTGGTAAAGCTCCTTTATCAGGACCCCATGGAAGGCTGGAAAGCTTCCATTTGGTTTCTGGTGCTTTAGGACTTTGCAGCCAGAGGCAGCAGTGTGTGGAGTGTAGCAGCCCTCTTGGGAGGGCAGCAGTCCTTTGGAGATGCTAAGCAGGCTTAAGAAGAAAGAGCCAGACTTTCTGTGATTGAGGTGGAAATTATGGGTATTACTAATTACTTGATACTTTGTGAAATGTGCTGCCTTGACAGTGACTGGTTTAGTGGGAGAGTGATTTTTGCAACTGATGTTACCTTCTCATTGCTGGCAACTTCTTTGAAAAAGAATTGATAATTCCTGTGACAAAGGGAAGAAAGGGAAGAAGACTGCTCTCTTGGCTCCCCTTTCTATCTGAATTATTTCAGTAATGAAGAAGAGTCTACCATCTGCTAAGGTTTTATGTTTTAAGTCCTTTCTACTCTCCGTAGCAATGTGAAGGTTTTCTTTATGGTTATAGAAATAAGGAGACTTCATTTGTACTGAATGTACAAACTATTCTGAAACTGAATAGTTTCAGAAAGTAGGGATGTGGCTGAGATGGTACAAACCTATCTGGGGAAGCCTTCCACACAGGGCTGAAGACAGCCCATCTGTGACCTGTGTGAAATGAACCACATTTCGATGTCTATGACTTTCTTGTACTTACTTCTGATTAAATATGGGAATTTATGCTGAAAGGAGCGGAAAAAGGTTATGAACTGCAGGAAGGAAAAATATTTTAAAAGTACATTGGGAATGTATTTATCTCTACAATTTAACAGAGAATGTTTCCTGTCAGAAAAGTGTGAGAAGTTGTAAGATGTTAGCAGCATCTAAAGAAAAAAAAAGTGTCTTCCTCCTTCAAAAGGTTCAGATTATTATCATTTTTTGTCTTACAAGTTAGTGTGAAACAGCTGTGTTAAGTCCCTGAAGTTAAAGCAGTAAATACCAGACAAGCAATGCACTACAATTGCTCTGAAGCTTTTGGAACAATGTTCTGAAGCCATTTGCACTGTTTCCGTCTGATCATTTTTGTGTCAAAGACATGGAATCTGAGGTTCTCTGGTCTGGTTTAGTCACAATAAACTTCAGGGTATTTTTGCTTGCCAATCTGTTTACCTTGCTTATCATCATGAAAAGCTGTTATATGAACAACCTTCTTGTCATAAGCAGTAGTTGAGTCATGGTCTATTTAAAAGCCCTGTTTTCCTTTAGCATGCCCACTCTCTTGTATTATGGCACTTCTGTTTGTGTGGCCTCCATCAGCTGGGAGCTCCAAGGTTTTTTGCAGTTAGGCATGTTTTTAACAAATCCAAATTAGTGGTTGAACTAGATGATTTTTCATGTCCCCTTCCAACCCAAACAATCCTTTGATTCTAAAGGCTGCTTTCCTGGAAGAGCTTTTCTTAAAACTTCGATTCAGACTGAAGTAAAACCCAGCACAGGTACAAATACCTGTGGTCCCCACTCCCTCCTCAGGAAACCAACAGGAGCTGGAACTTTAGTCATGTACAAGAGCAAGCTGTGACCTTTTGTTACCAGAGTTTGTTCTTACGTGTTGTTTTTTAATTAAACTAATCTAGCTGGCAAAAAAATTATGTTTTATCTAGGCCATAATCCCTTGTGATTCCAAAGGCTGAGAGCCACCTTCTGCCTTCCAGCTGTGGAGTGCAAAGCAGAGTCAGGACTTGCTAGGGTTAGAAAATTGAATTGTCTATGAAGGCCTGTCAGAGAGAGCCTGCGAAAGATCAAGAGGAGGGATTAGAAATCTACAACATAAAAGTTTTTTTTAGAAAGTTGAGTGATTTCTTATGCTCAGGTAAATGAAGGATATTGCTAAGAAAAAGGTGGAGTCTGTCCTTCACAAGCAAGGCATAAGGAACAAGAGCAGCCTCAGCTGCTGTGGAAAAGGTCTAATGAATACTGTGCTTCCAGTAAGGCTACGGAAACACAGACAGGTGTGTGGGGAGGTTGTCATGTCCCCACCACGAGGGATTATTAGGAACATATTAGATAAACATGGGCTGGGGGACATGAGGATAAAGGCACATCTTCAGTGGGCACAGAGAGGATCAAGTAAACACTTAGTCCATCTCTGTTCCATCATGTGTTTGCTGGTGAACTCTCCTAGGCACTGAGGATGTGCTCCAGAGGCTTCCCCTCACACCTGGGGTCCACTCAGGTCCAGCAGCAAGGATTTATGGCACTGCATTCCTCTAAAGAAATTATTTTTCCCAGAAAGAGCATTGGAAGTCATATTTCAGTTTTCTTGAGAATGTCTAAAAAATATACATGTTTTTGTAATCTTACAGATCTTCAAGTGGTCTATCTTCTTGCCTTCATTCACACAATTCTGAGGCAGATGAAGAATAGTTTGAGATTATGTAAGTTTTGTAGTGCAAAGACCACAGTACAAAATAAAACTAGAAAAATGCACATGAGAAAAATCTCACCATGTTGCCCCAGAGCAGTACAAAGTTTTAACATTTGGAAAGCTGTTCAGAGACATTACTATCTGTTCTGTGAACTCTATCAGATAACTGGGAGTTTCAGTTGGTACTTAAATATTATGGAGATCTGTTTCTGCTTATCAAAGAAAAACCCTAGGTCAGCCATTGATTATGACACTGTGGTTTTTTGAGTCATGTAAACATGTTACAAGCAGCTGCTTGGCTACAACTAAGGGTGAGTTACATCAGTGTTACCTACCCACAAAATGATTCTGGGCACACCCCAATACAGTTTTATTTGTCATAAAAAAACTTGAAGACCACACCAAATGAAACTGTTTGTTTACACATCTTAGCTTAAGGTTACAGAAGAAGTTTTCTGCAAGGTTTGCTAAAAATCATGCTCTTTTTTTTCCTTGGTGGAATCAAGCTTACTTTTGAATTTAATATGCAGCTTGAAGTGGATTAGCACTTACTTGTCATTATTTTGTAATGTCTGTCTCATCAGAATAACCTTGTTGTGCTATTTTTAGTGCTCTTTGTGGGACAGAACAGAGGTTTAAACAAGTTGTTTTTATTAATCAGCATCGAGACTGACTGGGACACTCACGTATGTATGTTTAATATTTGTTATGTCCCTCAGTAATTTTTTTTTCCTCTTAGCACTTATGTGAAAATCGCAAGTACGGTTATCCCCATGGTATGGGTGAGTCAGTAGCACAAAGGATCTTGCAACAGTAGCATGGACTCTGCATTATTTATCATATTAGTTTCAGTCTTAGAAGATACCTGGATACCACCAGATGAATCAATAAAAACTATTTTAATGTTAGCATTATTGCATGTCTTATACAGGGATTCTATTGCGTACTGCAATACCTGTGTGCACATTTAATTGAATATGCCAATGACAGCTTCAGACAAGAAAACATTTTTAAATAAGTGAGAAGATACTAAGATTAGTGACTTCTGCCCTTCTCAATGTTTTGTTGAAAAATGAATTCCTTAGATATTTTTGAAATTTCAGCTGTGTTGAGTGGTTGATTGTCTGATTCTAATTAAGGTCCACATTTCATTCTTTGGAGGACTTTTGTGAGCATGTAGATAAATGAGTTTTGAATGTAAGTAACCAAATTAATAATGGAAGCCAAGATGCTTTTACTTTTTGGTACTGTTTGTATTACTTCTCTGCCTTCCTCTTATTTTTTAAAATAATACAGAAGATACTGTGTTCATGCATAAATGTTGCTACTTTTTTGCTTACATGGACAGTTTCAGGCCAATTTTTTCTAGGCATCAGGGACTAAAGCAAATCTTCTGGTGATCATGTGACTTCCTGTAGTCAGAAATCCAGTTTCTGTACATTTCACATAATTTTTTGAGGTTTTGAGATCATTTGTGGTCATCCCTCCTCAAGTCAGAGTTTGTGTGAAATGAATCTCTCAATAGCTTGGCTGATGATGTTCATAGCTTTTGATGCATTCATACTATCCTTTTCAGCTCCAGCTGTAGTAGCTTTCTTTCTATCTAACGAATAATTCCAGTAATTTTTAATACTTCTAGATTGGACAATTCTTTATTTCTTGCTCTTTTTTGTTTTGTAGCAGTTGATGTATCTATTGCAGAGTGCCCATGAAGTTAAGCTATCAAACCCAATGAGATTTAAAGTCCATTCAATTTAAAGGCCAAATTTGAATCTTCTTTTTACAGAAATACCTTGCCTGGCCTTACCAAAAGCTACACTCAGGATTTTAACATTGTCTATCCTGCTTTGTTATTCTGAGTCCCTCATGTGCCTCAGCAAAAGATGCCTGTGCTCTGATGCTGCTTCCTTCATATGTGACAGCTGTAACAGATAGCCATATACATTCCAGATATTCTTTCCTTTCCTTTTTTTTTTTTGGGCCAAGTTTAGGAAATGAGAGGAATTACTTTAAAAACATTTTTATTATGTTTCACTTCTCCTGTGTCCTTTAAGATTGGTTCTATGGTGAGTATTTTGTGTTGTTGGTTGCAAGATTCAGACATACTCTCCTTTCATGAGGCAGCAAGACAAGAGCTGGCTAGTGAGCCTGGGTATTTCTGTAATTCATCCCTCTTAACTTGTGGGGGATTATTTCCCCTTTATGGCTGTGACTGAGTGTTGCAACTGCTAGAATAGCATTTCTAGTTATCTTTTCCTGTTTTGATGTGCTCTAAGGAAGTTCTGCTCTAGAAGCTTAATATGCAAAAATAACACTCTCTTAGTCAACAAAATATCTATTTTGCTTTAAATTCTGCCTTACCTACTGACAACAGTGAAAAATACAAAGTTTTTGGTTTTCTTCTTTTCTTGTTAGACTTGCAGAGGCAAAAGTTTCAAGTAGATTTGTTATGTACTAAACAACCTGCCCCAGCTCAGCACTCACTGTCTGTTCCATGAGAGTGTTTTACTTGGTTCAGATGTGATCTTTCATCACAAACATACCTGCTTCACAGATGGACACAAGCTTGTAAAGCTTTGCTCTCTTGCAGTCCTGAGCTATCAGTGCCTCCTGCAGCTCTGGCCTGGGGAGGTTTTCAGCTTTTTATGTCAAGAGTGTACTGAACACTGCTCTACACTGCCAGTGCAGGTATTAGTCATTGCATACATTAGTCATTACATTGCAGTCATTAAGTATCTCTTTAGAACCTACGTATTGAACATGTGCCACATTTTGGACCCCAGTCCCCCACCTGTCACGGGCAGGATGGGAGCTTTGAACAGAGTTTATGAGAGAATCCCTCCCACTGATCTATGAGGTACAGAACTTGTTTTCTAAACCCCTTGCATGCTAACCTCCTCAGAGAGAAGTCAAGGTGTGGTTGGATCCAGTCTTAGCCCCAGACTTGGTCAACAGTTTATGTTTAAAGAATCGTGCAAATGCAATTGAACCTTTATGCAACTATGCCCCACAGGCTTAAGGGTGGCAAACCAAATATACTTAAGTTTTTAAAGTACATTATTTATTAATGATCATAATGATAATGATTAGACTAAAAGATCATGTTTATTTAATACATGCTATAGCTATAACTTCTAGTATAGTGCATTATTTACTGAAGCCATATTGAAGCAAAAACATTACAGCTAACAAAATAACTGAGTAGAACTTGATGGTACTTACTCATACCAGTGACCACGGGCAAGTCTCTTTTACTCAGCCTTTAGGAGTAACCTGGAAGGGGGTTCCCACTCAAGGGAGGAAGCTACACACCCACTTCATCCAAGTAGGGGTATGTAAGAATTCTCTACCATTAAAGAGAAGGCCTTGGCTTTTGTACTATAAAGTACATCTGACACACCATCAGATGTATCAGCTCAGCAGATTTACTTAAGTTATCAACACTGTCACTTGCTGGCTCCATTATCAGGAGCTCTGTCTCCCATATCCTCACCAGTGCCAGTTTCTGTCAGGAAAGATGGTTCTTCACAGAACAGAATGTTTAACTTTGGGATTGATGAGTCAGGCCGGTTTCAGCCTTCTTCAATACCCTCTTTTCCATCAGCACTGATAACTTTTGCAAATACAAGCAAGTTCAAGCTGCTTTACCACCACTTAGGCAGAGCATCCTGATAGGCCCATAAGCAGATACCATGACTTTACTTTTCAGCTGACTTAAAAGCAAACATTCTTCATCAGTTACTTGCTGGGGGCTGGGAGTATACAGCTGTTTAACTGCCACCGTTCACTTGATCCATGGTAGTTTATTAAACCCTCATATTTTGGTCATGTGTGTGTGAACCTGTGTAATAGTTTAAACAATTAATTGCAGAAAAGATGATAAATGTTTCAAAGTGTTGATGAGTTTGTAAGTGATTTTGAGTTCAGCTAACAGCTTGACTGGACCCTGAGCTGCAGTAGTTTAATTTGCAATATGTTTTAAGCTGGTTTTTTTCCAATTGGTACAAAAGACTCTGTGTGTTCTCATATAAAGTTAATTAGGATAGCTTTAGCTAAACTTCAGTTAATTAGGAGGAAGTTTATGCTAAACTGAATACATTACTCTTATGGTGAAATAAGAATCTATAGGAAAACATGGCCATTCCTTGGCCAGGCTGATTTGTAAGAGATGACATTTCCTGATCATGTATTTAACAGTGTTTTTATGAAAACAAACTGCCACAACCCTTTTTGAAAATGTCCTAATTCCAAAATTTTGTGAAGATATGCCTTCAAATTTGCAGTTGTCCCTTCATTTCTCGGTGCTTTTGTGTGTACAAGTCATTAAGCTCTAGTACTGTAGTATTTGTGTGTTACATTGTAACCACAGTGTGAACGCCATCCTACCAGCTTTGCTCGAACTCCGTCCTAGAGCATGGGAAATGACCCTAGTAGGACTGACGCTGTCTGCCTTCTGCTTTGTGCTGAATGCCTTGAACAGTCTGTATTGCTGTTAGATAAACTCCATTTGAGCAGGGAATGTTGGGTTTTATCTGTGCGTTCTTCTGTCAATGCAGGAAGAACATTCTTCAGTTCTTGGATGCTGAAAGAGATGTTTCAGTGGTCAAAAGCAGCTTCAAGCCAGGAGATGTAATTCATTATGTACTGGACAGACGTCGCACTCTCAACATTTCTCAGGATTTGCACAGCCTTCTCCCTGAAGTTTCCCCAATGAAAAATCGCCGATTTAAAACCTGTGCAGTTGTTGGGAATTCTGGCATCCTTCTGAAGAGTGGTTGTGGTAAAGAGATTGATAGCCATGACTTTGTAATAAGGTGAGTTTTTATCTGCTGTTGAAGATACAGGCTACTATGTTTCTTGGAGAAAAGCTGGGAGGAATGTTTTAATCTGAGGTACATATTACAGGCCTTATCTGAAATTAATCTGAAACACTAACCATCACCATGTGATTCCGTAAATTTAAATTCATGCCTATATTACTGACAAGAAGATTATTTTTACAATGAGAATAAAACGAGGTGGAGAGGTTTGCACTACTTTCTTTTGCTTTTTGCTGTTGTTATTCCAGACAAGATTGTTCTTATAGAGTTCTTGGTAGAATAAATGCAAAATATTGTCTCTTTTGAAAATACTCTTTCTCAGCTTTTGGTCAACACAGGTGGCCTTTTGTAAATTACTGCATTACTTTTGTGTAGCATGTAGTGAAATTTCAGTGTGCTGTATTGATGTTGAACCAGGCTGGCACTGAGGCAGTTGAAAGTCAACCAAATATATCCCTTCACGTTGGTTTAAAAATCTATTCTTGCATTTTAGAGGAAAAAAATTGGTATGTTTCACTTTTTATTCATTCTTTGAACACAGACAGTATAGTGCCTTTTGATTTCATGTATCATGTCAAAGCTGGCCTCATTTGACAGCTTGGCATTATGTAGAAAATGCTGAGCAAGAGGCAGGTACTTTTGCTTTTGAAGCAGATGTTTCAATTTATTTGGTTTGAGAAGGATGAAAGGGCAGAAAACAGGAGGGTTGTGACAGAAAGCAATATAGAAATAGTAGTTACTTGCTTTTTCTTTTTTCACCTTAAAGAATGATGGTGGCAAAAAATAGTAAAAGGACATGGAAAAGAAAAATTACAGTTTTGCAGTACACAAATAAAAGAAGAATATACATGAGTTTTGTATTTCATTTGAAAGGTATTTTAGCAAGTTGCAGCTGAAGCAATAAAACACTTTTCTTTCATTTTCCTTATTTGTCTTACTTGTACCACTAGTTACTCAAATTAGTATCCTTACTTACTGCAGAGGAAGTAATACAAAAGTAATTACCACAGTTTTAAACTGCATTTAGCCTATGGCACACTTTTGCACTGCCTCTGAGATTAAATGTGGTTCATTTAACAGGGCTACAGGAAAAATTAGATACTAGATTTTCTGGATGAAAATTTTCTTAGAGAAGGCAACCTGGTCTAGTGAAAAGTGTCTCTGATCATGGTGGGGGATTTAGAAGTAAATAATCTTTAAGGCCCCCTTTCAACCCAGACCATTCTATGATTGCATGAAGCATCTCTCATATGGTATGTGACACAGTGATCTGTGTAACAACTAGTGAGTCTGACAGTATTGTGATTAATAATCTCTAATGTTCTGGGAATAACATGCTTGGCCCTGCTGCCTATAGGGTGTTTCAATACCGTGATTTTTAATTTTTTTTTAAATTTACAAATGAAAGTTAAAATGTTTTAGAAATTTACCTATTATAATTGAAATTATATGATATTTATTTAATTAAGTCTCGATGCATGTATAGTTATATAGCGTCTGCTTAAAGTAAATAGCAAGGAGTTTGTAACTGAAGTTAAAGAAAGAAGGAAATCAGTCATCAGAGTTAGTTTCCTACATTCCTCATCTTCCATTTAGAAAAAGTTTTACATCGCTTGATATGTAATCACATGGTGTAATTAGGAAGTTCTGGAGTGCTTCATGAGCACTCACCTATATTGCTGTTAGTATTCTGGTATTAAAATGTACCGTGACACTCTGTTATTCGTCTTGCTTTTATGTGATGTCTCTGGAAGTAAAATATCCTCACTTAGGTGCCACCTGATGGTATTCTGGAAAGGAGTTACTGAACGTACCCAGGCATATAGGCTGGTGAAGGACAGTTTTGTAGAATCTTCTGATACCAAGTGCATTATGCCTATGTGCTGTGACAAGTATGTCATACTGTTTTGGTTAAATATATTCAGTTGATTTTGATTGTATTTTATGGGGGGAGGGGGTGAGATCTGAAGGAAAATTGTGTCTCTGAGAGTTGTTTCTTAGAGCTAGAGTTCTTATGTTAGAGTTAACACCAACAGTACCATTAATTTACTGATAAAACTGACAGTGAAGGTTTGTGAAAGTGAAGAGGATACAACAGATATCCAACAGTATTTGCAGCATATGAACTCAATATCCTATAAAGGTAGTGTGAAGGTGTTAGTAATAATGAATAAACACACAGAAGTTTCACAAGATTAGTGAAGTCATGCTTATTTTGGCCATAGAAAATGTGGTCCCTCTAAATTAAAATGGGGAGCAAGGAGCCTCTTTGCTATTAGAAAAATCCTAAACTGTGATGACTGTAAACTGTTTCCTGTTTCCCATATACCTTTCCTTTTTACTTCTCATGCTTTTATACCCCATTAGGAACTATTGATCTGTGTGCCCCTACTATTCTTCTAGTGCTGACCTAAAGTGTGCTGCATTTTGATAGTATACCCAGAGAGAGTCTGAAGCCTTCCAAAATATCTGATTAGATGAATAAGTACATCTTACTCCCACATTGTCTGCACTTCCTCATGCTGAAATTACCAAGCCAGGGCTGAGTTAGCTGTTGCATCTTACAGAACAGATGAACTTGTTATAATAAGTGGTGTATTTTGAAATGCAGTGGTTACATAGGAGTTTCTGAAAAATGCAGCTGTATTTTGGGCAAGTGTAAAATAACAATACTAAGCATTGCCAAGTAATTACTTGGAATTACTTCTGGCAGCCAATATGTGCCAAACAGTTCAGCTTTGGGTTCAGAATTTGAACAATATCAAAAATCAGAGTAAGTTGTTTTTTTTTTAATTAATTCAACCTTCATGATGAGACCTGTTAAAAAGCAGAGGGCAAGTTCAGTTTTGGAGTTATTTGGTTACAACCAACCAGTCAAACAAACCCTGGTGAATATATTGTGTTTTTTCTTGTGGTGACACCACTTCTGGAAAAGTCCCTTTCATTTCAGTGGGACAGTATGGAGAAGAGGCCTGTTGAGTGAAGCTTTTTAGATAGGTTAGGGCTGCTCTGACAAGGAACAGCCATGAGAAGATACTAGTTGCTTCTTTCTTTGGATTGAAGTGCCTAGTTTGTATGTTACAACTCTTCTTTTCTCTTGGAGTTTTTTCCTGCTAACTCTGTCAGCATTTAGGAACCAAATGGATGTTTTTGCCATCACTGGTGATAAAATTTTGCTGGGCAAATGTAGCTCTATTTTCCAGCATACTTTGACTTTCATTTTTTAACTTGACCATGCTTGTGGTTAGTGAAGTTGAAATGAAAAAGTTTGTAGTCCTTTTTTTTTCCTTTTGAGAGGAAAGAAAATATCCTTTAACAGATATCTTGGTTTGTCCTGTACATAGGGGAGGATAATGTTTTGATTCTCTCCCTAGTGTATTGATTTTTGTGATCTGCAGAAGCAAGCCTCATATGCGGTATGAGCAGAAGACAGCAAATATGGTCAGGCAGAAGAAAAGGACAGACCTAATCATACTATGGAGGTGTGGTATCTCACTTCTGGAGAGCAATTTAAATTAATAATAAGAAATCAGTAGTAGCTTCATTAATGTGTGTGGTTCCTTCAGCTGCTAGGAAAATAAATCATAAAATTGTCAGAATAAACATATTTAGAATATTAATTTACCTATATTCTGGAACTTGTTTTTGTAATTCATATCAGCTTTTATGTCCAAATATTTTTTAGTATACCTTGCTTGGACCATGGCTGTTGAGCCAAGTAGAGCTAAATCCTTGGAGCCAGCAGATCTGTTGAAAGCCAAGTTGCCAATTTAACAGACATATTTTAAAGCATGAGTCTTCCTCTAAAAATAACATCTGAATACACCATGACTGGCTCATTAGACCTTTTTGAGATCTCAAATGTGGCAGCTCTGTTTTTGCCTTTTGTTTCTTCCTTAAACTTGTCACACTATATTGAAACATTAAATGAAAGCAGAGGAAAGCCGTCATCTTCCAGTGTTCTTGCTCGGGGATCTGAGTGTCTGAGGAAGGGGAGCGCTGGTGGAGCTGTTCCCGTCAGCTAGGCCTAGGTGGTCTCCACCTCAGGACACCTTGGAGAGGGCTTGACTCATGTGGCCACATTTTAGGGTTGTTGTTTTGGTTTTTTTTTTTAAAGAAGTTAGTCCTTAAGTAAGTGATTTTGGAGGATACTTAAGGACAAAAGTCCAGAACGCTCGGGAAAGATCAGTAAGAAGTGACTTCTCTATACCACTATGCAAATGATCATGGGTTCCAAAAAGGCTGGTTAAATAAATATATGTCCTATAAGCATCCAAATGTAGAGCAGATAGGGTTAGCCTGAATCTTCCTTGAATCTTCTTATAACTATCCTGAGAAAAATGGATACCATTATTTTAAAATCACTTACTCCTATTGTTGATAATACAGAGCCTTCAATTTAGTAGTTTTCTGAACAGTTGGAAACTAAGGAACACTATGCTTTTTTTTTTTCCATTTACTGTTTTAAGAGGTGAAAATGTTCAGAACAGTCTTAATCTAAATAACTGCTTTTTTAGCTGTTCTCCATTCTGGAAAGTTCAAACTTCTGTTAGCATTCCATTCTAACAGCTCTGAAGTGCTTCTCCAAAACAATGAAAATCATCATTTTTTCTGAATTTATTAAAAGGATAATAATTTTTTTTAACCCTTTCTGTCCTCATAATGTTGCAGATTTAAAAAAAAAAATTCTATATCAGAATTGCAACACTTCTGTGGATCTTCATAATTATACTATAGAATATGCTCTTTATAGCTAGTCATGTGTGATGGTATTTTCACATCAAAACACAAAGGTACAGGTGTTCAGGATTCTGCTAAGTTCCATTTCTCAGTTTTTCATGCATTGAAATATTATTTTCAGTATTTCACTGCTGTAGTTTTTGGGGGGGGTTAATAATTTTTTTATATATGCAAAAAACTTTCAGTGATAGAAATTCATTGCTTTTTTTGTTGTCAAAGGAATAGTATGGGGAAGAACAGTGAAACTAATTCATGTGTAATTTTGCAGCAGGACACACAATAAAGGTGTAAGTATTGTGTTTTGTAGCTGTTTCTAAAATGCCACAGACTTCTTCTGACACTTCACTGTGCTGTGTCAGTTGATGATAACTTGAATTGCAGTCACTGGAGTTAAGGGGGTGTTTCAGTCACTGGTGTTAACCATCTTCATACTGAAGTCTTAAATTCAGTATTTTTGTGAACTTGCATTGTGAAAGGGTGTATCAAGTCAATATTTTACATGGCATATATTAAAAACCCCTTGTGATTGCTGTATGTGAATAGAATCTGCAATGCTGCACCTGAGCCTCTAACCTTGCAGCTCTCATGAGACATCCTCTGTTATGCCATGGATAAGTACTGAGATGAAGTGGGTATGTTAGGGGATTCACTGTTACTCTAGATTCCTGTGGTTAATTTGAAGCAACTTTAGTTTTTTCAGTAGCAGAAGAAGTATGCAGAACATGTGAAAAACCATACACTTTACTAATAGTTACATTTGTTGGGGGAAATAGGAAGTTTGTGCATGGTATTTTTTTTGCAAATCTCCCTTTTTTTGGCTGTGTGTGAAAATTACCACAGCACTGCTGCACACCTTTATTTGGAGAACCAGGTGAGAAGATGTGCTACATACACAAGTATTAGGGCAGTGTGCTTCTTGCATGTAGATTGAGTACTACTTGCATGTAGAGCGTAGTCCAGCTGTGAGGTTGTCTTTGGACTTGAAGTCATTTTTCCTTCTCCTACTTGCTCAAGCCTTTAATTTTTCTTTCATGTCCAATTATTTATTAAAAATGGCATGAATTACTGAATCCAAGATTACTGTTTTGATTCTTACAGGATTTTGGATATGAATCTGGGTATAAAACCTTGCAGGCTACTCAGGAAGAAGTGTATGTCATTGACACTAATCTAGGTGTAATGCCTTGTGTTTCGGAAAGGCTTGATAGGTCTGCCAGTAACAAACTGATTTTCATTTTTTGGCTTCTCAGAATGTATGTGGTTAATACTGTGTAACTGATACTTTTGGCTTTGCTCTACAAAGAGAAGATATTAATGAAACAAAGCATAGGTATGGAGCACTTGTTTCCAGTGGCTTTATAGTGTTTTAAAGTATTTATTTCAACATGTAAACCTCAAGTCCACCAATTGTTAGAGGATTAAGAAGTGTACAGATTCATGGCCATTTCTTGCATTATTCTACTGTAGGTAGAATATTCTTTCGGTTCCCAATGTCAGATAAAATTGAAATTATAGCCATTTTACTCAAGGAAATTTTAATGGCTTTTATTTAAAATTAAGTTGAAATATGGTCTATGAATATTGAACATTTGTATTCCTATACGTGAGCTATTAGTGACAAAGCAAGTTGAACTGAATCTCTGTGGAATAACTGACTTCTCATTCGAGCCTATTTTTTGACTTTGATTGCATTATTTTCTTTGTTAAGCTCTGCTCTCTAAAAGATGGTGTATGTTACGGATTTGTTTGGGCCATAAAGGTGGCACAGCAAACCCAGGGATGATTACCCAGTTTGGTGAAAGTGTGGTGTAGGAGCACCTACTCCATTCTTCATTTTTTTCTTATGGCATACAACTCCTGCCATTGCTAGTTTTTTCCCCGCATTTCTCTTAATGTATCTTACTGTAATTAATACATGCAACAGCTGGTTGTGGAAGAAGCAGGTGTTCAATCACTGAGACTTTTTGGTCTGTGTGTCTTAATATCTCAGTTGTTTTATGCATGCTCAAATACTATATGGTATTTCAGAAATTACCTATTTTTTCCCTTTTATCTCAGAGCTCCTTTTAGTGATAGCACTGCAGTGCATTTTTCAGTTGAAAATGTTCTGTTATCACACTGAAAGTTCATGTGTGGGAACCCCTGTATTTCCACTGGGAATATTTTATTGATATTTATTGATATATTTTGCTTTTTAGTACCATGGTTGCACATAGTATTTGTGTAAGTCAGATGCCTCTGTAAGCTTACAGATTACCTAAATAATATAATTGATGCCTAATACTAAGTTTAGAGTAACCACCCTGTTGAAATGGCTGGGTTTTGTCATTGGTCTGATGTCATGGGAAGAACAGGGACTGCAGTATTAATTTGAGGTACCGTGGGTATTATTGCCTATGATACTACCAATCACATGAATTATGAATGTGTTCCATACACTTAGGCTTTTTTCTAACTCCCTCTCCAAAATGTATCAATCTTTGTCTCATTAGACCATTTTCTAAACACTTCTGCCATAGATAATGCTTAGAAAAGAAGTAAGGGAGCTGATAGTAACTAATTATTTGCTAGTTTTGTGCAAGGGAAAGAAGTAATAGTTAGAGCTTCTGATTGAACACTTTTATATAGAAAAAAATAGTCATAAGATTGTTTCAAACAAGATAATGAAACTGAATTTTTATGGGGAAAAATAGCAAAGGAATCCATGAAAAACCATTATTTTATAAAATTATTTTTGCTGGGAGAAAACTCGTTTCATCTTTTTGTCTGGAAACAGTCAGTAGTTTGCTCAGGAGAAGGAGATTTAGGAGATTTACAAACTATTTTATAACATGATATATTCTCAATGCTCATATTTTCAGCTATTTGCTTAATTAAGTCAGTCTTCAGTGCTCAATGTGACTCTTAATTACTATTCTTATATTCTCAGTAACAGTAGCATAGCAAGTTTGTCTTGCTCAGCTTTTGCTTGTAGCCTGCTTAATTGCATGCTAACATGAAGACAACACTGAAGTTGTTTTTAGGATGAATGGAAAGTGAAGGCAAGAAGCTTGTGGTTTGGAGTCAATTTTTAAGCATTCATATGCAAGGTACTAATAATGTGGCATGTGAGAAAGAGGAAATTCAGTAAATGACAATCTTGTGTATAGTCTTCCTAAAAAAACCCCAATAAAAAAAATTTTTATTTACAGTGAATAAATCCCTAGGCATGTAATGGTAAAGCTTTTGGTGCAGAAACACCCTCACCACCTCATCACTGTTGTGATTATATTTGGCATTCTGTGCTATATGGCAAATTAGCTAGAATTTTAAAAATACAACAAGGGAAGGGTATTGCATTGACTATTTAAAAGTTGCTCAGTTAATAGGCTTCTTAAGTTCACTTAAAAGAAAAATAGTATACGTATGTTTGCCTCTGAATGTGAAGTTTTCTTGAAAGAATTACGAGAATTGGTGGGAGGTCATTGACATCTTCTAACAAAATAAACTTAAAAATTCTAACAACAGTATGAAACTGTGGCATAGCATAAAGATGTATTAGAGGTTAAGATAAAAGCTCCAAAGCAGGTAAAAGCTATATACAAATACTCAGGCCTATGTACAAATACACAGTAGCCAGTTTTACTAGCCCTGAAACATGTAAGAAATACAGGGATAAACTTTTTAGCCCAGCCTATTGCACCAGGACAAGGTGCAATAATTTTAAACTGAATGAGGGTAGATTCAGACTAGTTACAAGCAAGAAATTTTACAATAAGGGTGGTAAAGCATTGCAGTCCTGTTGTTACTGAGGGTATTTGGATTGCTCATTATTTTCTGAAGTTATACATGAAAAATCTGTATATGCAGTAAGTTACAAGTGTATACTGCTTAGGCTTTCTGAAGTACAGATTTGAGTTACTGATGTAGCAATAATGACATGAAAGGTGGGACACCTTGTACTTAGTATGCCTATGATGATTTTTTTCCCAGGGTTTAGGTGAAGTTACATTTATAGACTGGTTTCAAACTACAGTGTTCAGGTTTAGGCACTGGTGCTGTTGGCAGATCAGAAAGGAGCTGTCAAAAAGTACGGAATCCTATTAGAACCATATTAGAACCATAAGACTTACATGTGCACACTTTGCATATGTCATACGGCTCTTTAAACGTGGTGGTGTTGGTACATACATGGTCTGTTTCTCAGAGTTGGACTCAGAGCAGGATTTGCAATGTCAAGACCTATCTTATATATTTAAGTAATAGATTTCATCGTGTGCATGTATGTGACTAGTAAAACAAACCCACTGTGCAAATCCTTCATGATGTTGGGCAGTCTGCCCTTAAAAGACGTGTTTTCAAAAGCAGCAGTAATTCAGTGGATTGGATTGGTTGATTTTAAGTAATTGGTTTGATTATTTTATCATGTTTATTTTTAGGTTTTAACAAACTTTTAATAATGGCAGGTTATAAGTTTGTGCATTAAGGTTTTCAGAAACAATTTACAAAGCCAGTATTGAATTCAGTTGGAGTTTTCCTCATGCCCTAACTACCGTTTTCTAGAAGATACTACTCTTAGAAGCCTGAAACACATGCATATGGTTTGTGGAATAGATGTATAAAGATAAGAATAATGTAAATCTATTTCCTCAGCCTATCTCTCCCCACATGTTATCAGAAACTTGGACTTCTTTCTCTCCTAGGAATATATTTGCTTTATAGTCTTCAGAATGTCTTTCTGAAGAAGATAGGACCACTTCTTTAAATGATAATTACACAGTGAAAATTATTTTCTGGGTAATTAGTATTATCAGACAGGACTAGGTCATCAGCTGGTGTTAAATAATGCTGACTTATTTTTATATGTCATTGGACATTTGGCCATTAGAAGAAACTAGTGGATAAAAAAATTGCAGAATTAATGGAATACTGTTTATATTAGGAGTGTGATAACATGCAAATGTTTTGTAGGAGCCCGTTCCAACATTGCTTCTTACCATCCTTTACCTCAACAAAGCAGTCTGTTAAGTTATGAAAATATTTTTTTGTCAGCATACATTTTTGGGTCATACTAGCTACAGGCTAATTCATTGAGGATGTTGTGGAGATGATTTGTTTCAGACACATCATACTGGTCACTGAAATCACAACTAATTTTTGAATCGCATTTTGTCACCTGCATTCAATGCATACGTGTGATTACCTATGTATGTATTTATATAATTGGAGTAAAAATCTGCTGAGCAATGGCATAATGAGGACTTCTCAACCCTAAGAAAAAAGCACAAAGCTACTGCAAAATTAAACAAGGTTTGAAAATGAGATATGAAGGAAAAATTGAAATATTAATACTTTTATTCAAAAGTATGTTAATACTTTTTTCAAAATTGCAGTTCTAAGTCAAATAAAAATACCAAATTTCAAAACATCTTATCAACTTCAGTGATAATACCAAAATCCAAAGTACCAAAACTCATTTAAATATGGGGTAAAGTTAGTTTGTAAATAATATTTAATACTGTTGTAAGTAAAGTAAAATAAAAATGCATGGACTAAACTGTATAAATTATGCCTTATTTTGCTATCATGGCTTTCTTTGTGTGAGAGCTGTTGTTGATGATAAATGAATAATGAAAGTTAATAGGTTTAAGAAAACATTATTCACAAGTGCTGCTTTAGATGTTGATGCATTCTAGAGCATGATGATATGGTTTCCAAATGTACAAAGAGGAGGTTTTTTTCTCAGAGCATTCTGTACACTTAATGTTTTTAAAAATTGGTCTGGTCCTTGTCCAACTTGAGTAAAATACTATGTATTATCATGCCTATTATCACTGGTATTTTTTTCTCACATTAAATTGAACTGGGCTTGCATGTTCATTTTCAGCTCTCCCTTCATGCACACATTTTTCTGAGTTAATGTTTCATATTTATTTTCATTTTTCCATTAATTTCTTCCTCTTCAGGTGCAATCTAGCTCCTGTGGTGGAGTTTGCTGCCGATGTGGGAACTAAATCTGATTTTATTACCATGAATCCATCAGTTGTACAAAGAGCATTTGGAGGCTTTCGGAATGAGAGTGACAGAGAAAAATTTGTGCATAGACTATCCATGCTGAATGACAGTGTCCTTTGGATCCCAGCTTTCATGGTCAAAGGTGGAGAGAAGCATGTGGAGTGGGTTAATGCATTAATCCTTAAGAATAAATTGAAAGTGCGAACCGCCTATCCATCACTGAGACTTATTCATGCTGTGAGAGGGTAAGTGTATGGAAAAGACTGGTCTATCCTTAGCACAATGAAACTCATAACTAGAATTCCTAGCAGGCAGAAAAAAAGATGAATGTCGAAAGGAGCATGGTATTTCCCTTACTGATATAATGGATTGCATTAATGATAAGTTTGTGTGGTAATAAGTGTTGGCCACTCATTTAGCCAGCTCTGCTGCAAACAGCTGAAATGCATTAGCACAATTACTTTTCCAATTGCACTTTCACGTGCAAAAATGTATCATCATTTAATGATAAGCTAATCTTAAAAATAGTCTGAATTCAGTGTACAGTGAAAAGTGCTACGTGTCTTTTTTGGGAAACGACTGTGAAGATAAAAAATACAATCTAAATAGCATCCAAGGGTAAGGTAGCAGCCCTATAAATTATGAAGCATGGCAGATCTGAAAATACTGAGCTCCTTCATAAAACATCTGGGATTTGGAGTAATCTTTCTCCTTTTGAATTTGGCCAGATGCTTGGACAATTCAAAAACATTGATCAGAATCACTGAAAATGTTAACAAAACCAGTCTTTAGAAAAAATATCTGTGCTTTGAGCAGATATTTTTCTTTTTAACCCCATTATTAAATAAAACTTTCAGATGAAGGCTCCAATGTCTTTGTCACTGCTATATACTACAAGTATATAGGGCTATGCCTGAAAATCATTCGAAAGATGATGGTAGTGCAATGTGTTTGTACATCAAATTATGACGGAATGGTAATATTCAGCTTGAGTTCCTTGAGAAGTGCTGTCTATTTGTGGGGTTTAGGAAGATGCCTTAAAGTACTGCTATTCGCTTGTACACCAGTTACTGATTATGTAGCTGTTCTTACTGTTACAGCAGCAGAGATAAGTTTAGAAAGGATGTTTGAACTGTTATCCCAATATAGTAAGAGAATAAAGCTTAGAAATAAGTTGTTCTTCAGGATATTTTGCCGTATCTCATAGATTATTTGCTGCATGCCCTTTCTGGTGCACTTCTGGCACTGGAAAAAAATAACCTGTTGCCTTTGAAATTAGGAAATCCTTCAGAAAACCTTTACTTTTTTACTCAGTTGGTTTCGTTACATGTTTAGACTTTAACTATTTATGGGCCATGATTGTGTTGAATTTTCAAGTATTCAAAATGTCTGTAGTACATAGGTGTAGTGGTTTGTATGTGTATATAAATCTGTCTGAGATTGCTTCCAGTTTACAAACAACAGTTCTCATTTCCATCTGCTAAATCTGGGCTGCAAAACTTCAATGACTCATTTCAGAAACTTTTTTTAATTAATAAGGCTGAGATTTAAATCTAAACTATTTCATTAGAATTATTTGTAGTAATATTTTCCAAATGAAATTATACTCTCTGAGGTGTGGAAAGTGTCTGTATAGAGGCTTGTCTCAGTAGCAGAGCTGTAATTGAATATGGATTAAACAGTAGGCAAATAGGAACTGAGCCTGCTGGGAATTAGAGTCCAGATCATGTTGTTTACTTCGAGTGGTGGCAGACAACCAAGCTCAAAACTAGGATCAGCAGGATGTTCTGCTATGGATCTCGCCTTGCAGATCCATGGAGGGATTAGAGAGGGTTCCTGAGACTAAACATGTAGTTGGTACATTGGGTGGAGGTCAGTTAACTCCCAGAGCCTTGCGCAGCTCTTTTTTTTTTTTTTAGCATCTGCTGTTGAATATCTGAAGACTTCTGCTGATGAGGCTGAACACCACCACCCCCTTGCCCTGCCAAGCAATACAGGTTTACAATACACTAGTTTTCTGAGAAGGCTTTTCTCCTATTTCCTCTCCTAAATCCACAAAACAAAGTTCTCACGCTCGTCTTAATGTGTAAGAATGTTTTCTTGGCTGCTTTTCCAACTAAAGCCATCCAGTAGGAAACTGGATATTTTTAACTATTAGTCATTCAGCAGCAGTATCACTGAAATTGCTTCACATTAGACTCCTTCCCATCTTTTGGGTACAGTACAGTTGTGTGGACATCCTGTGGGATTTGCCTGTGCTCCGCTTATTTCCTCTTGATACTGCTTGTGAAAGAACAGTATTATCCTGCATTAAACATGGAAGAACTCCCACTAAAATCTCTGAGTTTTGCCTATGTAAGGAGTATGCTGTGCCTATTTATGGTCACTTCTCACTGCAGGGTCTTTTTTTCTTTATTAGTGAAAGCAAACAGCTGTTCTTTGGAGGTAGTGACCTTTCGCACAACTTCACCACATCTTCAGAGTTCTTTACTCTGGGAATTAGAGAGGAAATACTTTCAGAAACTGAAACATGCAGAAATCAAGTTGTTCTCCAGCAGCTCTGTGCTGAGAAACAACTACTGTGAGTAATCTATATTGTCAACACTTCTGTTTATTTTCTTCCTGCTAACAGACTTTCAGTTTACTGCTAAAATGTATTTATTAAGAAAAGATGTTTTGGAATACATGGATGAATAAATCACCGGAGCAAATATTACAAAAATGGCCATCAAGCTAAAAATATAGTTCTAAATATAAAATGACTGTATCTTTTGCATGTATATAAATATTCAAAATTCTGGGAAAAAATTTCACACTAGCTTCAGTGGAGTACAATCCTGTTTTTTATATATGTAGACATTAAAAATAGGAGTTCTACGTTGTAGTACCCTTGTGCCCTAGCAGAAGGTATCCTTGGAGCTGGCTTTGTTTAACTTACACAAACAAATGGGATGCCAGTTAGTTTTGATTTTAAGAACCTAATCTATTGTGTGAAGTTGTTCTTCTAATCCCAATATCCTGTTGTGTGCAGAGAGCAGGAAGTGATGTCCCTGTTCTTGAAGTGGAGACACTCCAGGGCTGACTTTTCAGTCTAGCAGCTACTTGCCAGAGTTGCAGCACCCCTCCATCTCTTAAGTATATAGTTCGAAGTTTCTCAGGATGAGCTTTTATTTCCTTTGCACAAGTTCTCTTGTTGTATTGCATTTCTGAAAGATTTAGAAAGGTCTGTCAAGAGATAATCTCACTTTCTGAGAGAGAGTTTTCATTAGAAGCAAGCACAGTTGAAGTAGAGAACATGAAGGCAGAACTGACTGTGCACTAAACTGCTTTCTGTATTTTTCACTGCCTGGTCCAGTTTGTCAGGTAGGCCAAGAAAAACTTATCATGATAAGAGGGATATTTTTATCTACTTTTTAAATTCTTATTTACCTTTTGACAATAAACTTCTGTGAGTTTTTGTTTTGGGAGAACAGTTTCATATCTTACTGAAGCAACTGTTTTGTTCCTTATCAGCAATGGTTATAAAACACCTGTAAAACTTACTTTTCTTGAGTTGAATTTCAGATTTCAACTAGTGGAGAGCAACAGAATTAGTCATAAGAAAAAATAGGAATGAACTTTTCCATTTTCAAGTTTTGCTGCTTATTTTATCTACCATGCGCAACAGCACTGTACATAACGCTAATGGCTCCTAGAAGCTAAGCAGGAAGCAACACATAGTGTATTTGTATAGTCTGTCTGCAAATTTATATTTATTTGGAAACTATTCTGGTACTTATTATGATTATTTTTCTGTTTTAGGGGTTTTTTTAAAGTTATTTTCCTTACATAAAACCTGTGTTTCTGAAAACCATAAAAATGTGTTATAACTCTCATTTGATCATGTCATACAAAACTGCAACAAAAACTGTAGCTGTGCAATTCAGAGGTAAACTAGAAATAGTTCTTGTAGTCTGTTTTTGACAAACAAGTTACGGAGAGGACTGGAATCCATAGAGAGTGAGTAATAGAACTGAGAATAGCCTCTCTTGGGATTTTTTTGACACAAGATGAATTATCTGTTGATTCTGGCTGGAACATGTATGCATGAGAAAATTGTTAGGTTTCCTTCCTGTTTTTTAAAGTGATGTTTCTAAGATAAGACAATAATAACAATTCGTCTATCTTTTGTTTTGCTTGTAATGCCTACCAAGCGTTTTTGAAGACATGTGCATTTAGTTTTGGTCTTACTGAGCTTCTGTGATGAGGAGAGGTGGTATTAAGCATCCAGCCAGTAACAGATTTCTTCAAATGCTTAGTTAACTACTGAGATAATACGGAAATAAGGAAACAAAGCTATAGCTATATGCTCTATATGGTTTGGCCTTTTTCTTTGGTCAATTAGAGTCATTGGGTTGTTAACATGAATAGTGTGTCAGTGAAATAATAAACTGGCACAATAGTAAACTGGTGTCAGTATAGGAACTGTTTGGCTTAGTATCTCCTGTAGCCTTGCTTTTTAATGCTTATAAGTTTCTTCAAGAATGTTTTAATGGATTTGTTTGAAGTCTCTGAGTTCTTGTTGGTATACTGGGAGAGATTTAAGTGTTTCAGATCAGAAGCACTGAGTAGCATTTGGGCATATTTTGTCCGGAGTTACTGAGTGCCAAGACTAATGGCTACTACCTTCTTCCCCAACACTTGTGCCAAAATGTAGGTGCTGTGTGTTCTATTTGTGGGTAAAAAGTTGTTTATAACACACCAGTGTTTTGTCTGTGCCTGAATCGCACTTGCACAGCCTCAAAACTTCCCTGTTTCCAAAGGAAATGCCATGCCATCCAGTGTCGTGCTCAGCAAGCAATACAACTGTGGCAGCTGAAGAAGAAGGTGGGAGGTGGCTCTTTCATTCACCTAGTAAACTGTCTTTATCTTGATCCCTGAGTTGACTTGGTTTTTCTCTTCTTGTTCCCTCTCCCTCCCATTGAGGAGGGGGAGGGGAGTGAGAGCATCTAGGCGGTGTCAGGCCATGTGAGGGAAGGAATTTGTTTTTTGGGTACATCAGCCATGTATAGGCTTTTCAGAGGCTAGGGGAAGCCTGTTAGCCTGTTTCAGTTTGCATCAAAGAATTAGAAAGTGAGAAAAAGGTTGAGCATTGCTCTATTTCAGACCCTTGGGAGGGTTAGGTCAGTGCTGGCATGTCTTGTGTGATATTATAAGAACAGAACATGTTTTCAAAGAAAATAACTGATTGATCAGGTGTTAGATCTGGATTCTGTTTCGTTGCTGTTGGACGGCACACTTTAGTTGAGGTAGATGCTAGTAGTGCCTGTGTTTTGGGTGGAATGAGATTTGAAGTCTCTCACCAGTACTCATTTCCTTCCCGTTCTAGACCAAAGTCTCTGTCCCTCTGCATTCTGTCTTGTGTGTCTCAGCAAAGGGAATCCTGGTTTTAGGTGTTCTGCTGTCCTTATCCTCATTTGTAGCCATAAGGATGTATTTATACATGTGTGGGAGGTTAGTGCTGCTTGGATTTACACTATGAATTTGACTATAACACTACTGAATTGAAGTCCTTTTCTGAGATCTGTCCTTCTGTCTTCCATGGGTGAATTAATAGGCCATAGGAAAAATTAAGAAAATAACAATTACTTCTATAATATGTAAAAAATAATTACTTTTATTTCTAACTTTTCTTAAGCAGTATTTCTGTATAGAAATATTATAGTTCCTATACCTCATGAGCACTGTGGAAACAGCTTATTGATGTTTTCTAGTCTGTATTTAGTGGAAGCAAGTGTCATAATTTGCATCTTTGTATCATATATTTAGTGAAGTAGTCAAAGAAAATGGACTTAGTGAAAATTACTGCTAGAATTTGCTTTTTCATTTTACATTTAGTTGTACTTCATTGTCTACCTCTGGGCTACAGGGGACTTTCCAAAGAAAATGAGTAATCATTTCCTTTTGCAAGAAAAGAAGGCTTGTAAAAAGAATCTGAGATATGGCCTTACTGAAAACAAGTGCAACCCCTGGTTTCAGGGCATTTTGAGGGCTCACAAGGTGGGGGGTTTTGTTTCCTTTTTTTTTTTTTTCCATTTTAGTGTAAGTGTGGGCACACTCAACTAGCAGAATTGGCAGAGGGGAAGTAGTGGGTGTTTCACAGTCATACTGAAACCAACAGCTGGCATAGTTTTTGCTTGTATCAAATTATTTAGCCTCAGATGAAATGTAACATACAGATGGCTAACAAGGCAGTAGAAAGATTCATGTGTGGCATTAACTTTACAGGTGAGGGCTTGCCTTTTTCACCTTTTAGTCTATAACAGAGCATAGAAATGCAATAGGAAAAAGGTGGTTTACAGAACATAGCTCTCCATGACAAGAAGCTTTCAGAAAATAATCTCTGTGTTACATTTTCTCTTCCTTTGTAGAGCCAGTCATTTAAAAATCACTAAAGGGAAATCCTGAGGTCTGATAAAGACAAGGTCAAGGAGAGAAGCCCTCCCTCCATGCTGCAGTGTGTTCTCCTCTCTAAAAGGCATCCAGTGGAAGCCGTGTTGGGTGTGTGAAACCCTGGGAGCACAGCTGTGAGCTGTGCTATGGAGAAATGAGTGCCGTGGAGAAATGAGCACATGGGGCAGCTCAGCCTGCTGCAGGGGGGTTGCTGCATGCTGGCACTGGAAACAAAATGCAGGCTTGATCCCTACATCACTGGTTGCAATTGGGATTTCTGCTGCCTGCAAGGAGTTTGCCATGGGTTTCCAAAGAGGAGTGGTTTCGCTGTAGTTTGTGGGTTTCCCCCAGGGATGTTTCACAGTGGGAGCAGATCCAGAAGGATGATGCTGGCTGGCTCTGGAGTCTGTTAGAAAATGAACTGGATGAATTCAGAAGAGAGAGAACAGGTTTGAGAGGATATGGGTGGAGGAAGATTTGGTTCCTGCCTTTGTTAATGACAGCTCTCTGATGTTGTTAGTAGCAAACAACTTTTCCAAATGAATCTGTTAAGAGAACAATAGGCTTCTCATCAGCAAGGATAATATGTAGAGTCTCGGGCACAAAATTATGCCTCAGATCTCCTTGTGTTAACTCATGAGACTGCTAAGCCAGCATTGCTATTTTGGTATGATGATCATTCTCTGAAAGAGCGGTGAAAGAGAAGAGGAAATCTGTCTTTCTGGTTTTGTTTTCAAATTCTGTATACTTGTTTGTAATATGCAAAGCAAGTTCTGGGCACAGAATATCTGGGAAATGTGCCAGTGTGCAAACACACTTTATTTCTATAGCATTGGTGACTTGAAGTTGAGTAGCTTGAATTCAGACTGAAGATCTCACTTCAAATGACTGTTAATTACATGGTTGGTGGTAACTTAGTAAAGCCACTGACAATATACAGAGATAGCACTGTAAGTAGCAGTAAGACAGCTCAGATTTTGTTTAAAGGCTTTAATCGATAAAGTGAGAATTATTTCCTTTTAAAATAATTTTAAATTGATTTACACAATTTCTGTTTCTTTTTTAAAATTTTACTTTGTTTTAATCTTTCAGTCTAGTGAAGTGGGTATATGATTTGGTTCAGGATTCCTTTTTTTCTTTAGTTTATATATAACAGCAGTAATAAAGTAAAAAACAGATACCTACCTGCTGTATGCCTCTATTTATGCAGTATGGATTTAAAGTGCATGAAACTCACAGAAAGAAAATAAAGCAAGTTGTACAATGCAGAAGACACATTTCTATTTTTTTTAAATACTAGCCAATGATGGCAAAGTCTTTTGTCATTTTTCTCTATGCTCCTCTCGTATATAGTCAAAAGAGAAGATGATGCAGAAGGCTGTCACATCAGAAAGCAAGCTCAAGACAGAAAATCTTTGTGGAGTAAAAACATCCATTAATCTTCTTGAAAATTACAGGAATTTCTCTTGGGAAGTTATTCTTGTAAAATCAGTAGTGAGATCTGCAGCCTTCCACATAGGTGTCATATATTTGTTTCTGATGGATTGCAGAAGTGACTGAAAACAGTTTTTTCCTTGGTGTATTGCATGTCCTTGTGAAACCAGTAGATAGGTTTGGCAGAACTCCAGTCACGTCTCATTGCTATTTAATGGGCATTTTGGTTGGCATTGTTCGCAGTGGAGCTAGAAATTAATAGGATGTGAACAGTGAGCAACATTCATTCTTTAAAGACACTGATCCTTTGGAATGACAGCCTGCCGACTCCTATGTATTGTTTAAGTGAGTTTTTCGTACTTAATGGATTTTGTAAGGCAGTCTGTCACTTTGAGTTCCACATTAAGTTATGATGCAGCAAATTTTTTCTGTTCAAACACATTCTTCAACACATGCTTGCACATGCTTCAGTGAACGCTTTTGACTGGTCAAAGGTTTTGTGTAATCTTGATCCTAAAGAGTAGCTTCTGCCTCTCTCATTTACTGAAGTAGTATACTTTTATTTGTATGAAGCCTGTCTCTTCTGGTTGGTTAATTCAAAGAGAAACATGGGATTTATGATGATGTCTCAGTTTTGAGACAAATTTGAGAGAGGGCGCTCTGTAATGAGTAGTCTCCTCTAAAGGGTTTCAACAACCCCCCCTGCACCAATAGAAAATCAATACTATAGAGGAAAACGGAAAAAAAACCCCAACACTTTATTAACAACAAAATGTCCACAAGGCAGGGAAGAAAAACAACACCAAACTGTCAGAACTCATCACACACACACACAGAAGAATGAAAACACAAAAATGCCCGGAGGATGGGGGAAATGTTGGAGAAATGCCCCTTCCCGACATGTGGTGTGAGGTGGCACCAGCTTGAGGGAAGTGATCTTCCACAGAGGAGTTCCAGCAGTAGGCAAATACCTTGTGGCTCTCTGGCATTGTCCTCCTCTTCATGGCAGTCGGGGCAGGTGAAACAGCTGGTCTGGAGCCTCTGTTCATGTATTAGATTTTTTTTCTGAGCATGACTGTATTTGCATTGTTTTGAAAAGGGAGCAAAATAGTTAGATGGTATTTTTTTTCTGTTACAGAAATACATTTACTGGCTGTTAGCATTAGAACAGATATTCATTCAGTAGGAAAGACTAGACCTAATGGTGAAAGCTAGAATTAGGGCGAGTTATTAAATTTAATTACGTTTCTCCAGTAATATTCTGTTGAACTTTTCGTAGGAAAAATGCTAATTGATTATAAGTTGTAGTAATGCCTTCATAAAATATGAAGAACTAATATTTTATATTATGAATGTTATTTCATAAAATATTAAGAATTAATGTAAGTTTTTGAAATCCATCTTTTATTAATTTAATCCAGAGTTACCTGTGTGTTTCAAAGCACTTAGCAATGTCCCCAGTCAGTCTGATACACATTACTGTTACAACTTTGCAGTAAGATTGCATAATTATTTTTTAGTTTACTATCCTTTAGCTGAATTTGTTATATCTTTGTTCCAACAGAAGGTTTTTCCATGTTCTTAACTTGGCATGGCTTTCCCAGACGAGCTTTTACTAATATAGTTGAAGAGTTTTATCCAATCATTGCACTCTTTCTACAAACCAAATTCCTCAAATTCCTCTTTCGCTCTGTTTACCTACCTTTGGCTTGGGAGATAGAATTTTTTTTTTTTTTTTTTTGTAGGGAAATACGATGTAATTTTTGTTAGGCCCTCACCAATTCCCAGAAAAACTCAGAACCCTAGGACACCATTTGACAAACCACAGGAGTTCAAGATTAATGTGGGCAGTTGGTTATACATACCCAGTGGCTCTGGTTTTGTGTAACCAAGTTACTGTGCAGAACATGGGTCAGATTCATTTCTTGGCTGCAGTACCTTTGCTGACCTAAGCCATTATCAAGGTTTCCTGTCAAGAGACAGCTTCAATAGTCGTTTTGAGGCTTGAATAGCTACTCTGAGAAGTATAATAAAGGCTCTTTCAGGAAGGGAATATGGCTGATAGAAAGTAGGGTGTTTATTTATCATTTGCCCAGTCTCTGCCTGTTAAAGTTGCCCTTCTGGGCCAGGTGGGGTATACTCTGAGGTTCAGATTTCTCAGTTTAGCTCCAGCAATAGAGGAGGTCACAGAGTTGGCTTGTGTCGCTGTCATTCAGCTTGAGGATGGCTGGTGATATCAGCCTTGCTGATGCCACAGACAAAATCCCCACCAAGGAAGCCAACCAGCCGTCCCAGCCGGTCTGGATCAACCCCTAGGTCCATGAAATGGTCCAGTAGGGATCAGCAGCACTGTGTCTTGTGCCACCCCTAGGTGGAAAAGGAGCCCTTGAAGATAAGTGGAGAGCAAAGGAATTCTTCCTAACAGTTGTTACCACTCACAGCCAAGCTTTTTCTTCAGTGGAGGAGTCTGCTTCTAAAACAGACTCATGAACCCAGCAAGAACATGAGTCAAAATATAAGCTTAGTCTATAAATGACATAAAACCTGAAAATATCTCTTTCCTGTGACTGCCTTCTCATGTTGCTGATAGAAAATGCTGGAGTTTTTCAGTACACTACACATTTGGGGTTTTTTTGCCTTGACACTTTTTCCTACTTCCAGGCTTATTTCTCCTACCTTTACGTACATTTCTGTAGGGATGGTAGGTAGTCTTACTTTACTGAGTAGAGAATTTAGTTTTCAAAACCAATAAAATAATTGTTGTGCCGACTTCTGTCTGATTACGAATCATCCCACTGCTTCATTGTTTCTGGTTAATCCAAACTAATACCAGTATCCTTTTTAGAGAAGAAAATAAGTAATATTTATGACCTATATGAGAGGAGAAAAAGCCATTGGCTCCCTCTGAAACCATTTGTAGCCCTATTTATTTAAAATATATTTGCTTTCTTTTTACCTAATTTATACATGTTTCCTTGGAATTGGGCCCAGTGTGCTTTCCAAAATGGCAATCCCACACAACTTTTCCTACCAAGATTTTTTCTTTTGCAGCCGTGCTTTGTAGCTATAGACATAGGTAAGTAGTTTATTTTTTGAGGTTTCATGCAGAAAGAATGAAACAAAGGAGAAAGGAGGACTATAAAATTATGGCAAATAGTTGTTTAGATTTGGTATTCAGCTTGATGGTTCTATTTCTTCCTAATTTATCAGATACTTTCTCTTTTTTGTTTTATCATTGCTACTGTATGTTGCTACAAACAGTAGCAACACACAGTAAAGATCAATAAAATAAAGATCAAAAATTAAATAAAGATCAATAAATAATAAATAACAAAAATTAAACTAAGTATTCAGCTTAGATTTGACTGTTTATGTACTTAAAAACATCTCCTATCTGGCTTTTCAAATACTCGTAGAGTCATATGTATGCTTCTTGGTCACCATTTGTACCAGTCAGACTGTTCAAGTGTTCTCCAACGTTTTTAAGGTTTTATTTTAGTCCGTAGTATTTACATATTTTTAAATGGTTTCATGGAACAAGATAAAATTATACAAAATAATAAATAGTCATCTTAACTGTTGGAATTGTAAGGGGAAAAAAAAGCACCCAGTAGTGCTCATGGTTTTTAACAAATGTATAAGAAAAAATAGTTTACTTGATGCAGGTTCAGTCTGTATTAATCAAAAGTAGATTGATTTGAACTTACACACTGGCACATTGATTTTCATTTTATAACTGTGGAGGTAAGTCATTAATTTATAATGTCTGTATGGGGAGTAAAAGAAAAATTGTCGCAATCTTATTTATCACTGGTGGATTCTAGTTTATGGCTACAAATTGATTTTTAAAAAATTTAAAATGTTTTTTGAGCAGATCAGGATTTCTTAACCTGAAGGAAACATTAGCTTGTCTTCATATGTATATGAGCTGGAAATATATGCTTCCAGCCCAGAAAGCCAACTGCATCCTGGGCTGCATCAAAAGGAACATGGCCAGCAAGTCGAGGGAGTTCATTCTGCCCAATTTTGCTCTGCTTAGATGCCACCTGGAGTCTTGCATCTGGCTCCGGAGTCTTCAGCAGGAAAAAAGACAGGGACCTGCTGGAGTGGGTACAGAGCAGGGACAAGAAGTGATCAGAGGGCTGGAGCATCCCTCCTCTGAGGAAGGGTAGAGAGAGCTGGGCTTGCTGGGCTGGGAGAAGAGAATGCGCCAGGGAGACCTTGTTGTGGCCTTCCCGTACCTGAACGGAGCCTACAAGAAAGCTGGAGAAGGAGAGAATTTTTACCGAGGTCTGTAGTGATAGGACAAAGGACAGTGGTTTTGAACTTAAGGAAGGTAGGTTTGGATTGGACAGAAGGCATTAATGTTTTATCATGAGGGTGTTGAAACACTGGAACAAGTTGTTCAGGGCGGCTGCGGATGTCCCATCACTGGAATTGCTGAAGACCAGGTTGGATGGGGCTTTCAGCAGCCTCATCTAGTGAAATATGTCCATGCCCAGGACAGGGGGACTGGACTAACTGGTCTTTAAAGATCCCTCACAATTTCATCAGTTCTGTAATTCATAGAATTCTGTGTTTTGCCCCATTATACAGTAGGCATATGTTATTGTGTAAGTATGTCACAGAAATAAGATAGACATGGAACACCTCACTGGAAGATATATCTCTTTCCATCATGTTTCAGGAAGGAGCTGATCTGTCAGAAAAGAAAACCTCTTCTCTGGAAGTTTCTCTCTTGACTTTCTAAGCCTGTAAAATATACTTTAGGCCCGTTTCGTTGCACCTTTGCTATGTGTCTGTGTGCACATCTAGTGTAACTGTGATCTCAAATTATTTATAGATGACTTCTAAAATTAGGCTGTGTTTCGTTCTTGAAAATGGTTTTGTGCATGAGTTGAGCAAGCAACATTTTTTAGTGGAGGCATGTACTGTGCTAGAGTGTCAGTTGATGACTTTCATGACTCTGAAGCAAGGGTAGATGTTTCAGTCTCTGTGCAGTAGGAGACTAACCATATTTACTGGCAAAAGTTCAGGTCTCTTTTGTGTGTAAATGGATTCCCAAGGGTTTAAATAATTTAAAAAAATATTGATGGATATTCTTAGCAAGTTTCACTAGAGACTTAAGTAAGTAGCCTTTACTTAGAGCCTTTGTTGTTCTGTAGTGTGGTATATCACAGAGAATACTACTAAAGAGGCAGATCGGATTAGGACAGAATCCTGACTTTCTGGATAGAGCTCTGATGGAGTTTCAGCTCTTCATAAAGTGCATTATTCATTTTATTGAAATGGGTTTTTTATGTATGCTCTTTGAAAATACTGTACACTGAAAACTGTCAAGTAGATCATGTGCAAACACTCAGCAGTGTTTTTGTGCTGGCTGTCACATTTTCTGTGTTGTTGTTCACAATTTAATTTTTTCACACTTTAGCTTCTTTGTGCCGCATTCTGCGCAAAGCGTATCTCAGTAAGAAAAAGACAAATGGTGCATTTTTAATTAAGACATTCACATAAATTGAGAAGGGTCACTTGAAGGGTTGTTCATATAATTGGTGTGATTTGTCCCACTGAAGACAAGAAAGCATAAGAAAAGGATTTGTTCTTTGAGTTTGAGGAAGATACTGGCCCTAACACTTTCTTTAGAGAACAGATGTTGGTCCAAGAACATAAAAGTGGCTATTTAGGAGATCCCTTTCTAGCCTATAGTCTTACCAGTGCCAGGTGCCAACACAGAAACTTGGAAGAAAAGTTAGAAACAGGGGAAAGATTACCCTGTGGTATATGCTCCCATGGCCAGCAGCTTAGCAAATATTTGAGAAGGAGCTTCATCAGCACCACTGGGTTCGTGAACAGTGACAAGTTGTAGCTTTTTTTAGTCAGTTCGCCAATGGCTTCCAAAACTTCTACTGCCATGAATTCCCAGTTCAATGTTGTATTATGGAAAAAGTACTTTCATCTGTTTATGTCAGACCTACTAATAAATGACTTTACTGAGTCCACAGCTTTTTATGTAACAATGCTTCTGTTAAAGTAGTAATTAAATTCCTATTTGCCACTTTCACACACTTCATAATTTTGGAGTGTTTTGCCATCTCCCCACCTAGTTCTCTCTTTTTGAAGTTACTCTATTTATTCTCTCCTCATACAGAAGTTACTTTATTCTTCTGATAGCATATGTTGCTTTACTCTGTGTCGTGTCCTGTTCTAAAGTATTTTTTGAGGAATTGTAATCAAGACAATATACATGCTCTAGCTTCTCACACAGACACTCTTGAGTAACAGTGAGATGTTTTGTCATCTTTCAAAATCTTTTTTCCACTACCTTCTTATTAATGTTAATATTTTAACTTCTCAAATACCATATATGATTTCTCAGAAAGCTCTTTTAAAAATATTCTCTCTGTTTGTAAAAGGAACAGAATTTCAGTGACATCAAGGTGTGTTGAGTAGGTTTACTTGGAGATCAGCTTGGACATCTCAGAATGAGATGCAGAAGAAGCAGAGCTCAGTTTATAGTCTTTTGAGCTATTCAGAGTTGAAACATGTATGTTTCCTCAGATTCCTCAGCCCTGTCCAGAACAAGTAATTCAAAATCCATTGAAATATACCCAACCAGATTGTGAATTTATTTATGCTATGACATCTTGTGGAATTTGTAGATAAGGCAAATAAATATGCTAAGTACACTAAATTACCTGGTATTTGAATGTAACCCATCATATCTGATTTTTTTGTCTGAGACAACATTTCATTCTGAGTACAGCCATGGGAAAGCACATCTCATGTTTTAATTTAGTCAGAAGTCATCTGTTCCACAGTAGCAGGATAAACAATTGTGATTTGAATTCCCCGGTATCCATATAATGTAATGACGATTGCCATCAATTGTTGCTTGTATGAGTCATTGTAATAGAGTCTCCTCAGAAGATCATTTTAACATTAACTTTTTTAACATCATATTTTTAAAACAGATTTTTATGGGTTTATGTGTTTATTTTCATTTAATCTTTGTCAATAGCTGCAAGAAGTCATTATCAGGTAGCAACATGCTACTCAATTGACATTCCTCCAGCAATCATGCTGATAGTAGAACATTCAGTTTTCATAAATGTCAGGATATATTGCTAAATATAGGTGAAAGTCTGATGGATTTGCTTGTATATTTAACCATAGGTGATATCTGGCAGAAACAGATTCAGTATTTTTAAAGGCCAAAATATTGAGGTTCCTTAAACTTCAAAGACAAATATAAGTGTCAAAGTAATCTTTTAACAGTGCTTATGGTTGTAAATAATTTATGTATCTCATATTCATCAGGGCAGATTTTACTTTCTTCATTGCATTTTTTAAATGTAGAAGGAGTTTTCCACTCAAGCGCCTTTGGGCCCTCTAAAGCAGGAAAGATATTGGCCAACTGAAGCAAGCTAAGCAGAGAGATACAAAGCTACAAATGTGGTTGAGCTGGAGCACAGTCCCAGCCAGCAATGGCTGAGGAACCCTATTTGGAGACAGAGATTGGATTGAGATCTATCAGAGGTTGTCAGAGGTCTGCTGACATGCCTTCCAGTAGGAATAATCTCATGATTCTTGTAGAAGTCATTATTACTGAGATGTTTAGGTTTTGTACCAATGCCTCAATTTAAAATCAAATTTTTATATAATTTTCATAGCTTTTCGTATTATCAGAGACAAAGAAGGATATTTGACAAAAATTACATTTTTACATACAGAATTTTAAAACGTGTCTTTTATTTATGGTGTGGAACAGCATATAAGAACTAGGTTTCGTTAAGGTAATAACAATAAAAAGGAAGGAAAAAACTTTTATGTCTAAAGCATCAGAAAATACTAGAATAATGCTGACACAAATCCATTATTGACAGTATTTCTCTCCAGTACTAACAAATATCAAAAATGTCTTTGATTATTTTCATTTTGTAATGCAAAATACAGTGAAACATGCAAGAGATTGCTGTTCAGATTCTAAAGTTGTGTGAAATCAATTTGAAGTGTGCATGTAAAAAGAAAGGATTGTAGAAGAGAGAGATCCATATTGGACTGTATGGAAGAGGTCTCAGCTGTGTGGCCATGGCTCATGACCTAATATGTCTGAAGCAGATGCGAAGTTTTGGAGGCAAAGATGCTTGGATTTGGGATGAGGAGCTGAGATGAAAGTAGGCAGAATGACAGTAGGAGCACAAGGACATTGTTACAGGAAACAGTACTGGCTCAAATACACCTTTTGTCATGGAAGAGGCATTTTTAGCAGTCCCCTGCTGTCAGCAGGGTGACCTTTACTCTCACAATGTATTGTGGTGTTTTTTAGTTACCTGTTGCAAACATGGTATTTATTAACAGCAGTTGTATAAATGCAATACATGGACCTAAGTACTGACCTTACCTTCCTTTCATTCCAGACAGTTCAACATACTCTCTATTTGTGCTGTTTTTCACTTATCCCTAGAGGTTACCTTTAACTTTTGAGCATAAGCTGAAATTCATGGTATCTTGCCAGGGTCTTTACATTACCATCAGCCATATATTTTAAAGTAATTTGAAGTGAGATCTCTTTGAATTCAAGCTACTCAACTTCAAGTCACAAAAATTATAGAATTAAAGGGTGTTTATGCATTGGCACATTCAGTAATCTTCAATAAATTCAGCCTTTCAGCCCCACAAAGAAGTTGTTTTAGCATGACGGATCAAGAAAACAAGTGAGTGCTTGTAGTGGTACACTGCGTGGCCAGTTACAGTCTTCATAGTGATGCCTATTTTCTAACATGGTAAGATCCACACAGTCCTGACAGTTAAGCTGATTCCTTATCCAGCTGGAAAAGCAGGAGTTGGTAGTGGGTGAAGATCTAGAGATTAGTTGAGACAAACAAGAGAGATTCTCATTCGGTTCTATAGTTAGTTGCTTCCTTCATGTTGTAATCTTAGTTAAACAGAAAATTAGTCCATCCCAGAAAAGTAGATTGGGAGAGTATCTTTATGCTTAAAACTAAAGCTTTAATTAAACTCTGGAAGCTGGAAACAGATACAAAGATGCTTATTGGTTAAAGCATTTAAAACACCAGTCAATCCTAATCAGCCTTAACTCAGCTTCAGATTAGAATAGCTACCTGAGCAACTGAAAATTTGACACGTATCTTTCACAACTAAAATCATAAAGACTACTTGTGATTTGTGTCACCACTACTTGACAATTTTATTAGTTCAAGCAGACGTTAGGAGCCAGGAATATGCAGAGATAAATGATCTTTAGGAAGCATCAGCCTTGAGCACTGAGTGCCTCCAACTGTTTCATTTGTTGCATTACTTTTTTTTTTCATCTGAAGTATAATTGATCCCAAGTTAAAAAATTTTTATACTAATTACAGCAAGTACTATATTTTCAGTATATAGAGAGAGTTTGGATATATTTTCAATTTTAAGAAATAAGAAATAGTTAAACTTCTGTTTTGTATAATACCTGAATATGACAAACAGAAAAGATACGCTTTTATGCTCTAAAATTGTGAGAGGGTCTTCATTGCATCTTATTCCTTCATTACGTACTTATTTCTGGACAGAAATACTTAAGTAAGATGTAGTGTCCTTTTCGGATATTTACCTGGTTACTACTAATTTAATTTTCTGCCATGAGCATCCTGGGTAGCATCCAGCTATTCTTCCATTCTGCTGGAATGATAGCAGTGGTACCCTGTAGTACCAGATGCATCAGTTTCGACTGCTGTTAAGGTAGAAACACTCATGTAGATGGATGAATGCATGGGATTAAAGTACTGACTTCTCAAGAGATAAATACCAATTTCTGCAAAGATTAAATAATTAGCTTTCACTTTTAATCTGTTTTGCTGTATCTGTGATGTGAAGTGCTAAAAGCATTCAAATTTCTTTCTTCAGCAACTTTTCCATAAACAAACATTTATTTTCTAGAATGGAGTCCCTCCTTTGGTTTATCCTGTCTTACAGAGTTGCATTTATCGGAATGAGAAGCAAACTGCTTAGCATCTTATGTCTGAAAAATCATGCTTATGAAGACATTGAAAAATTATATATGCATGTGTCATTTGTAGATGTACCCATTCCCAGTTGCATTGATTACTTAAATATGCTTTTTACCATCCTGTTTTTACAGCCAAGCAAAATTCTGAGTCATTCCCTATGCTGGCTTTGGAGAAGTAGTCACTCGGCTCACAACTGTTTATTGTTTGCAGGGTCCTTCAGCTTTCAAAAAATGAATTTGAGTATAATTAAAAAAAAAACCAAAACCAAAACCAACTACAATAGCAACAAAAACCCAAAACAGAACAAAAAGAACCAAAAAACTAACCAAAAAAAACGAATTAACTTTCACATGTGTACCTGTGATTCAAAGCTATGGTTTTCGCAAAGAGTAAAACCAAGAAGGCCAGTTTTAATGGGATGGTTAAATTAACTGTTGCATATTACCTGGTTCTTTTAAAATACTTTAATCTTTGATTTTGCTGACAGTTTTGCTGTCCTGTTTCATAATGGGGAGTGGGATGTTCTTCCTACTACATCTTTAATGCCTTTATAGTGCTCTGGATGTATAGTTTTAAGTTCCCACCTTATTGTAATTCCCTATAAAAAAGGGCTGACTCCAGTCTGGTGAGGCTTACCTCCCTTGACCTTCTTCCTCAACTGTGGTAGAATCAATTCACAGCCTGCAGCTAAGAGTACAGTAGCACACTGCAGTGGTTTTACGTTTGTGTGGCAATGCTAGTACTTACTTCCCTCACTTGCAGTCACACATGCCCACAGTCTGGTCAGTACAGCTGTGTGCATGGCTGTTGTTTGTCCGAATCAGCAGAATGACCAGGTTTAAAAATCTAAGTGACCTTTTTTATTTCTGTAAAGTACTAGCGGCGGACTTTCTATTGAATCAGACCTGGGAGAAGTGTTTTACCAGTAATAGACTGGCACTGTTTTAATGAAGTTCTCATTTTAAAGGTTAGAGATGTAGAAAAATGTCAGTGACAGACTTTGGGGGTACCAGTGTGAGCTATGTGCTGGAATCCAGTTAAGTTTCCGTTTGTCTCTTGGAAACTCTTTGCTGCTTTTAAAGCCATAACCAGGCTTCTTGTTACGTGTTACTGGCCCAGGAAAACTGTCCTGTAGCCTAAGTCAGACCAGTGAATGTTCGAGTACAAAACAAAGCCTTTTAAAAATCGGTAGTGTAAGGTGTTGCTTATCTGGAGACTGCCCTTAGCAATAGGTAATTTTATGTGCTTAATCACAAGGAAGTAAATCAAGCTTCACTTCTATTGACTTCTGAAAGTTACATTCGTAGCTTATGTTTGTCATTTCCATTTGCTTTCTATTTAGACAAGCAATCTGCAAAGTAACCACCAGGCCAATCAAATATTCAGTGTAGGGCTCACTTGATCCCATGAATTGGTTACTGCAACAGGTCAGATTTTATAGCAAGAGACTGTTCCCTGACCTGGCTGAGGAGGTTAACTGCAGTTTTTTAGCTTCTGCAGACATGATGTTGTGTTAGGATTAAGGCCTGAACTAAGTCCCTTAGTTTTCCAGGTTTTTTTCAGCGCTGTGCTAAATAACCTCCTCTAGGAGAAATAAAGGTGCACCAGAACAGTGTCATTATGATCTCAGTTTAGAGAAAAGGAGACTTTCACCTTTTCATAGTGTAAAATGAACACGTAGTAGATAAAATAAGTTCACAGGATTTATTCACATGAAGTTATATGAGTTTCTTAATGCACTTCTTCTTTCTTTGCAGCTATTGGCTGACAAACAAGGTCCACATTAAACGACCCAGCACTGGTCTCCTCATGTATACACTTGCCACCAGATTTTGTGATGAAATTCACCTGTATGGATTTTGGCCATTCCCAAAGGATTTACATGGAAAACCAGTCAAGTATCATTATTATGATGATCTGAAGTATCGGTACTTTTCTAATGCCAGTCCTCACAGGATGCCATTAGAGTTTAAAACATTGTATGTGTTACATAGTAGAGGAGCACTTAAATTAACAACAGGGAAATGCATACAGCAATAAAGCACATGTAAAGTACAATTAATACAGAATACACACCTCTTCATAAATATGTTGTGGAATGACAATGGGACCACAGTGGGGATTTGTTTCAATACCCACTAAGCCATTGGAAAAAGGTGTTATATCAGAAGTACATAACCAGCTATTATACCTGTAAAGTGCTATATAACTAAGCTATCTTGACTGCAAGGGTTCAAGTGCCACTTTCACTAAGAACAAAGCTTGAATGTATACTCAGTAGTGTTTACAGGATGCAGTGATACACGCATCATGAATTAAAGAGGAAAAACAACCTGCCAGTTTGCAACTGTGATCAGACAGCCCACGCAAGAATACCCAGTGGATGGAATATTTACTTGAGCAAATAAATCAGGCTTTGGCAGAAAATATCTTGATGGATTTGAGCAGAGAAAGTGAAGTCTGTGAGATCAAACAAATTAGTAAATGCCTTCAGTCGGAGAACTGTTTCTGATCTTGTATTATAACCTCAGCTTTTGTTGCTGTTTTTCTTATTGCAGTTGGTTGAGTTTTGTTGCTTTTAGGTTTTGGAGCCCTTACAAGATTTCAAGGATGTTTCGAGTAATTAAATGTTTTTATCTTACAGAATTGTCTTAAGAAAAAAAAATTGTAAGCGTGGGAGGGTGGAAGGGAACATCAAATGTTTTATCAAGTGTTACTGTGTTGTATCCTGCTGTCATACAATCTTTAACATCCCAATTGTTTTTTTTAGCTACTGTTGTCAGTACCATTACATGAAACCACACAGATAGCATTTTGGTCTCACTTAAAGAGAAGTTTTTCTCTCCTGTACAGATTTGAAGACATACAAGAGGGTGCCCTTCTTTTCAGTGCCAAAGATTACTCTTACACACATTTTTTCCTTATCATGGAGAAATGGTGTGGATTTATGGTTTGTTGCTGCTTAAGGGAACATGTTCTTTGTTATTTATATTTCTAAGCATTTCAAAGCAAAGCCTCTTTACTGACTTTGCATATAAAATTCAAATACATTCAAGAATATATGTGTGTATATATAGACACAGTTTTATTCCTGGTAGAAAGGAAAAGTCTAAAGAAGCTCAGGTGACAGTGAAACTAAACAAAGAAAAGACCTAGCCAATTAATGGAAAAAACTGCAGATCATACAGTTCTTTTAAGTTTCTAATGCTGTTAGATGATCTCTTCATTTAGTATACCTCTTTTGTATCATCTGGGTGTTCTGATGTGGAACTGACTGAAATAACACAGAGCTGCATTATCTCACAGTGGTTTTTTGATCAACAGTCTTGTTTATCCACAAAACTAAGAGTTCTTTCACTTCCTTCTTTCCAAAAAAACAAAACAAGAAATTACAGGAGCATAGGAGAGGGTGGAGTGTCAGTACAGCATACATTAAGAAACAAAACCTGTCATCCTATGATATGTTTTAGTGCTAAAGGAGCACATAAATGAGTAACATCGTGTTTCCACCTCTTTCCCGTTATGCCTGGCTAGGGAGTAGGTATGCACGTATAATGTATGGGTATTTTCTTGTTACATTTTCAGATCTACATTAGGTCCTGGTCTCCAAATATGATATTCAGTGTATCTACTGAATTTTGAATTAGTTTGTGCACTTTCATATGTATCATCACACTCACAAATATTTACTAGCTGAAAATGCCCTTTATTACCCGTTTTCTCTTCTTAAGGTCATGTATTTCATTATGCATAATTTGAGATCTGCGATTATGCAAATTTGGTAGCTAAGTCACTGCCTTGCAGCCAAATACTACAGAAAGTAGGAAGTCAGTTCTGCTATATGCAAGATACAGTAACATCTTCTCTTATTCACCAGGCTCTCCTACCCAGGACGGTTTACTTTGGCCACATGCTAATGTGTGATAAATGGTCCTAATGTGAAACTCGCTGAAACCAAGGCATCACGAGGAACTAAACAGCCATGCAGACAGGAATGTATTTAATTTGTTGTTGATAAACCAGAGGGTGCTATTTGTTCACTATGTATGCCTTCATTTTAATACACGGTTATTTCTTTGATGGAGAGTGAGCATTTTCCTTTTCTTGCTGTTAGGGTTTTGCTAGGGTTGATCTTCTAAAGCATATTTCATATACATTTACAAAATTGCTATTGAAGTAGAGAATTCGCAGATTGCTAGTCTCTCAGAAGCTCAGAGAAACATCTGCTTAGCTTTATCTTCTGGGAATGTCTTTCCTTCTCTCTAGTGTCAGGCCATTGACAAACAGCAAGCTCAAGTAGTCTAAAATATTAACTGACAGGTGATTTTGTTCACCTCATGGAAGGTTTGAATATGCCAATTGATTATGTATCTGACAACAAAGTCTATGGGGACTCTTTAATTCCTTGGAAGTAAAAAAAAAGTTGTGTAAATGAATAAATGAAAATAATATCATGTAAATAGAAAGATAGGTGACAGAATTTGCCTTTAAAATTCAGCAGACGAATTAAACTTTGGCCTAAGCCTGTTCTGCATAATTCACATTTGATTTTCTGCAGGTGAAGTTAACTTTAGTACATAAGCCATGGAGTCCAGATTTTTACCGTATCACTAAATTTCTCTAACTCAGTTTAGTACAAGACATGACAGTACCACCTACTTCCAAGACAACAGTTTTCCCATAACTCCTCAAAACTGGGCCTTAACCTCATCTTCTGCAGGCTTTCCACCTTCAGTACTGCACACTTGGGCACTGTCAGCCATGAGCTCAGGGCTCTCTGCTGTTAATCCTCATTCATCCTTCTCATAGTACTGTCCCCTCAAACCAGCACCTAGATGTGCCTCCCTTCTAAAGCCATGGGACTCCACACCAGTACACCTCTTCTCTCACCTGCCTCACTTCATCCTGAGCTGAGGTGTGATGTAGTGAGGAGTGGGTCTCAAACCCTTCTCTAAGGCAAGTAGCAGTTGTGGTCTTCGACTGTGCAGGTTTTCATAAGCGCTAGGAGTCATTTTATACTATTGTTCTTGTATAAGACCTGCGTCCGAAGGAGCCCAAAGATTCTGGGAGGCTCCCTGGTATGTGGTTTGTTGTACTACAAATTGTTTGTTTTGAGTTGGTTTGTCACCACCAGTTACTGCTTGGTCTAAGGCAACCTGAGGTGAGACACGCCCAGGACTTTCCCTGTTGTTTGCACTCTACAGCTGGGAAGCTGTAGCAGTGGACTCATTGCAGGCACCCTTCTTACCTTTCTCTTATACCTCCTGGGGCTCTTGGAGCATTTCTGTTAAGGCACCCCAGGACCTAAATGGAAAAAAAAAGATTAATTCCACTGTGTGATTTTTTTTCCCTAAAGGTGACCCAGGGCATAGCGTCAAAGGCTTAACTGCTGTATAGAGACTTTGAGGTGGAACAGATTTCACTGTGTGGTCCTTCACTGGTCAGCAGCCAACAGCTTAAGTGTTCATAGCTGCCTTGGGTGATTTCTGTTGTTTATCTACATTCACACCTCTGCTGCCCACAGAGCAGATAATCGCTTTATATTATAATTACCACTTTTATAATACAACACTATCAAGAAATAAAACAAAGTAGTAGGATAAAAAGAAAGATCCCTGACATTGTAATGTTATCTGCCCTGGTGAGAAACAACTGAAATGCTGATCAGTTGTGTTCAGAGTGTTCCTCAAATTTATTCTCTCATCAGCTATATGAATTGCCAGCTGTAGTTCCTAAATGTACATTAAAATAAGAACTGGAAATTAAATCAAGACAGCAGAATGTGTATATTTTTCCAAAGTTTATGGCAGCTTTGCATTAAACAACTTGATTTCGTTCAGATAAATGTATTGTAAATTGCTTATTAAGATACATGTTAATGTTTCTGTGACAGAGTCTTTCATATTTCATAAAAATAATAGATAAATGTTTGATTGTTAACTTTTCAGCTTTGGGACAGTTCTTTCCCACAGCTCTGAGCCACTTTCCAGATATAAGATCTACTGAACCTTTCAAATCTGAGTCTGATGCCTAATACTGTATCCTTCTTTTGTTAACCAATGTAAGCAACATGTGCTTGAGGTCAGTACTTTTTCTCTAATTGACTGCAGTTTGATGAAAAACAGGTGCGGGTTCGGTACCTATTTTAGTGGTTGATCTAGCAAAGTGCTAAGCACACTTTGCGGTGACTTTCCTGGGAGAGATGTGTCCAGGATTTAGATGGGGATCTAGATTAGCATATTTCAGGATAGAACTCTGAAATTGCACATTATTTATTTTTGAGAGCACTGTTACTTTGTGTAGGGAAAAGCACAATTGTTATAAATGTAGATAAAAGAAGAGTGTTTACAGAGAGCTTCATTCCTGCACAGTATTATTGCTACTGAGTGTATGTCATACAATTTCTGTGGTTTAAAGTATTGATACATATTCTCTCAGAATTGTCCTGTTTGACACTGTTAGTATTATTTCAAGTACGGCTATGGGGATTGTTTTTTATTTGTATAACTGAAAAATAAAAAATTTCTTTCATGTTTTCTGTTATATTCCGTTCCATATTCCTTTGTAACACATTAGGGTAATTTTATCAATCTTGTGCTAGTTGTAAGAATCTGTGGAAGAAGAGTGTCTGCTCCTTTAAGGTATTTTAATCAGGGACTTTCTCAGCACAAAAGGGGATATTGAGAAAAGGAGGAAGCCATAAAGAGGAACAGAGAGACACAAACTTGTCTGACCAATAACAAGGGAGGCAGAGATGAGAACCAAAACTGATGAGTCACACAAAATGGTAAGGGTATATAGAGTGTAGGATTTTTTATGCCGGTATGATTTTCTGACCAAGGACTTTGTCAAATGGGATGTTAAGGAAAAGGGGGAAGCAAAGTATGTGGACACCCAAACCTGACAGGCAAATAATAATGGAGACAAGGAAAAGAAGCCAACCTCATCAGTCACACTGAACAGCTATGAAAAAACTGTGGGCAAATGGTACTTTGCCACTGATAAAGATGCAGTCCTGAGGGTCCAGGATGTTGGAGGGAAGTTGGTGGGTCTTTGCAGATGGGGCCATGTGCAGGGGAGGAAGAGAAGAGGAATAGACAGAAAGGGGGCTGGTCTCATGTAAACCGTGGCACATCAGTATGCTTGTCTGGCAGACTCATAAGGCTGATTGCCCCAGTCTATCTTAACTCCATTAAATCTTCTCTTACCTCCTTCTCTGCATAATCTGTCTGTTCCACGTGTGCGCATGCTGGAAGGACTCGGTGCCAGATGCTGGGGGACTGTTGTGAGAGGAGTTGGGTGCCTGCTGTTGGAGTGCTGATGAGGGATGTGGATGCCCCTGGCCTGTGATGGCAGCTGCTGGAGCGAGTGGTGGGGGTCTTAGTCACTCTCTATAACTACTTGAATGAAGGGCTTTGTTCCAGAGGGGTTGCATTGGATATTGGGGAAAATTTCTTCACTGAAAGGGTAGTTAGGCATTCAGCTTGGCCAGGGAAGTGGTAGAGTCAGACCTGAGGGACGTGGTGTAGTGGTGCATTTGGCAGTGCTGGGTTAACAGTTGTCCTCAATGATTTTAGAGGTTTTTTCCCAACCTTAATGATTATATGATTCAGTGTCAGCACTGTAGCAAGTGGGGTTCTCTAACCTCCTCCTGTGGGAAGGGAATGTTGTGTGTTCCCAAAACCAGCTGCTGGGCAGGCCCAGCATGAATGAGGCAACTGAGGAGATCAGCGCTGGTTGCTGCAGCAGAACCACAGGTCACTGTCTGTGTGGTGCCAGCTGCTGGGATGAAGTGTCTTTGTTCTCCAGGAACCTAGTGTAGATGAGGTGCACGTGGCCATCACAAGCAAACCTCCATCTGGACCAGCCGTCAAGCTGGAGACCCCGAGGGGGTCCAGGATTGGGACAGGGGTGCCAGGCAGGCAGAGGGGGCTCCATGAACGTGTGTGCTCCTGAACCTGGAGAGTCTCCCCAGAGTGTTGCACCTTCTGCGTGCCAGCCCAGGAGGAAGAGCAGGCTGGGCTAGGAGCCCTCCATGGGGTACTGTGCAGTGCCAGCACAAGTGACCAGCCGTGTCAGTGTCCTCTGTGTGTCACAAGGATGTGTGCTCAGCTTCACTTCTGTGTGTGCCTGAAAATGAAAAAACACTGCCCTCAGTCGGGGCAGAGACCCCAGGCCCCCTGGATATCAGGATCCTGCTCCAAATATCCCATTAATAGAATTATTATAAAATGTTTGAAGCAGTTCACAGGAGAGCAAAACTGACTCAGTGAAGTCTAGGTTTAAACTCTGTGTGCACTTTAGATTTTTAAATAAAATGGAAAAAAATGTGTTCAGTGATTGTGTGAAGGAATGTAGAAATCATAGATAATATTGCAAGTACCATACAGTATATGTAAAGCCTATTAAATCCATCAGTATCAATAGTAGACTCAAACGATAATAGATTTCTAAACATTTACCAGACGTGTTGCAAAAGGAAATACACAACTTCATTCTGGTTACAGATACTAGAAAATATCCCCAACTTTTTCTGTAATGAATTGGATATTTTATGCAATAATTGCATTTTCAGTCTTCACACATTGTTGGAGCTTATGTGTCTTTGAAAATTCTATGACTGTGTTCTTTTTCATTGCGCAGTCATGAAAGAGGCCAAATTTTTCTGAAATCTGCTTACAGCTCTGTAGTATTAATTAGATTATTTTAAATTGCTATCCATTTTTATTGAAAATTGCTGTATTTTGATTGCTTTCTATAGCAAAAATATAAGCATATAATTGATAATCAGTAATTTTGTTCATGAAAAATTACTGCAACGTAGTGAAGACCTGCTCACACTGGCACTGTTCAGCCATACTTTCTCCTGCTGCTTTTGAAAGTGGCCTCATGAACCTCTCCTTTCTGTATTCAGTTTATGCCTTATCTCCTGCTTGTTCCTTATGTCCCCAAATAAATGCACAAAATCAATGAGATGTTTCCACCATTTTCTTACTGCAAAACTTTAAAGATGAGATTCAAGTGCTGCCTTAAGAAACCTGATTATCAAGATGAAAGACTGCTTTTCAAAGGAGTACTGTCAAAAGGAGTGCTGCCAAAAGCAGGTAATTTCCACTTCTGGTTTAGTTTGCCTTTATGGCATTCAGGTGGTAACAGAGCTAGCCAACTGCACACGTAGCCAGTCAGCAGAGTAGCACTGAACAGCTGGTTGGAAGAGACCTCTGGAGATCCTTTAGTCCAACCCCACTGCTGGAACAGGTACACCCAGAGCAGGTTGCACAATGTCCAGGTGACTTCGGAATATCTCCAGAGATGGAACCTCTGCAGTCTCTCTGTGCAGCCCATTCCAATGCTCTGTCGACCTCAAAGCTTTTCCTCACACTCAGATGGAACTTCTGTGTTTCAGTTTGTTGTGTTGCCCCTTAAAGAGGCTGTGGTCCCAAAGAAAAAGAATACTTATTTCCTGGAAACGAAAATGTATTCCAAGGGAAGTGCAATGAGAAGCATAAAATGACAAAAAAGGAACAAGAAGGATCCACTCTACAAACGAGACATTGTTGCTTGAGTCTCAGTGCTCTTTGATTGTTTCAGAGCAAACAGCTGCTAGATCAGAAGCCAGCATAGATATTCTTTAATCAACCTAAACCATAGATCCTTTAAGCAACCGAAACCACTCATTGACAACATACTGTGACAATTATGTTAATGTGTGAATAACATACAGAGAACAATCATGAGTATACTGAAGTAAAAGTTCAGCTCCTGCCTTTAAGCACAGTCTCCATCTAATGGACAATAAAAGGCATTCCTGCTGAAAAACCCCTGTTGACTCACAAGGATGCTATCAAGGAATTAAGACCCAGACCTATGTAAAGCGGGAAAAGTTACTCGTTCCAGTGTCAGAATGGGCATGGACAGTCAGCCAAGACTGCCTGAAAATATATTCTGTATCTGAAAGAAACCCTTCCAAATAGGGTTTTTGTGACGTGTATCTCCAAAAAATACTTTAAAGAGATCACATCCTTATGTGACGTGTATCTCCAAAAAATACTTTAAAGAGATGCATGAATTTTGTAGTAGGTCTTCTTGCCTCCAATTATTAAGCAAACAGTCAATTTCTGAAATCCTGATAAAGTGGATTCACACTCAAAAAGTGGTTTGCTAATACAGAAGTGATTAAATGGGCTGCTTCCCTGGATGGCAGCAGATAGTCAAGTGCAAACACCTTTTCGTAAAAAGTACCTTCGCAAAAAAACTTGATGAATTAGTTGTGCTGTCCAGATAGTGTTCCTAGGACTTTTGCTTCCTTATTACGTCCTGAGTATTCTCAGTAGCTTCTTTTCCTTTCAGAGATTGACAGCTGCTATTAAATCAACTAATTAGGCAACTAACCTGCCTCCTTTAACTATCATGTTTCTCAGGCTCACCTTCATGACTCAGCAGCTGTTCTGGGGCATTCAAATCCTTGTTTCCATCCACTTCCACATTGCACTGACAAGAAAACACTTCAGGTCTTACATGTTCAAGAGCAGTGTCTGAGCAGCCCGTTCCCATGTTGTTTGGCCATATAACCCTCTGACTGCAGAAAAGCAAGAATCAAAGCAAAGGTTAATGACATTTTAAGAGTATGAAAACAGCAAGAAAAAGAAAAAACAATAACAAAATAAAAACAGATGCTTTTGAATATCTCTCCTGAATCTCCAGCTGCATGGCATTCACCCTTTCCTCTCCAGGAATGTCCACTTGCTCTCCAAGCTCTCTGTTCTTCCTTCTGCTGAAACATTGGCAAGTGCAAGCCGAGTCCTAAATCTGCATGTGAGAGACTATTTGAAGTCTGAGGCAGTGTTATGTAGCAATGCACCAACCTTGAAGAAGAATAGCTATTGTGGTAAGGTACTCCACATGGATTAATTGCTTCTTTAAGAAGAAGGATGGAGTAGTTTGGGCAATGGATTATAGTAATGCTCTTTGCTCTGCTTCTACAGCACACAGAAAATGTCGTGTGATACAGAAGCAGCATTCAGTGCTGTAATGCCTCTAACTGTTTATCAAGCAAGTCAATGCATAAAACCTGATTGTACAGTTACGTTCTGAGGTAACTTCAGCTCTTCTCATGCCAACTGAATCACTGCTTTTCCGCCTTCCACCTTTACACTTCTAGTGTCTGCTAGAGCCCTCTCACTGAGCTGCTTCCTCTTCCAATAATCCCACATCTCTGCTGCATCCACTGTTGCAGAATGGGAATAAAGGACCTGTTCCACTAAAAACGGGAGAAGCTCATAAACCAGGCAGCTATGCAAGCACTAGTATGCCCATGCTAATAAATCCGTATCCCATTTAGGAGACTGTTGCTGCTGAGGGAGTGCAGAGTGCTAATTGTCTTTTCTGCAGCAGTAAAAATGGTGTTCCCTCTTCCTCTCCTCTTCTCCTTGTAACTTACTTATTTCCAGAAGGTCCTAGGAATTTAAAATGTCTAAGTCAGCTACTCTTCTAGCAAATATGGCTGAATTTCATCAAGGGGTTGATACGGAATTAGAGCCTCCATTTAACTTGGAAGGGGTCTCTGGAGATCATCAAGTCCATATTCTGCTGCTCGAGCTGGTTCAGATAGAGCAGTTTTCTCAGGATCGTTTCATGTTTTGAAAGCCTCCAATGACAAAGACTCCACAACCTCTTTGGGCAGCCTGGTCCTGTATTTGACTGCCCTCACAGCAAAAAATAAAGCATTTTCTTGTGTTAATTTCCAGTTTTTAATTTGTACTCATTCCTTCTTATGTTGTCAATGTGCACTTCTGGGAACAACATGGCTCCTTCTTCTGTCTTTCCAGTCATCATTTATTTATACACCATTTTTGAGACCTCCCTGAGCCTTCTGCAGACTAAACAGTCCCAGCTCATTCAGCCTTTCCTCATATGAAAAATTCTTTGGACCCTTAAACTTCTTCATGGGCCTTTGCAGGACTCATTGGCTAAGTTGTTAGGATGAACTGACAGACAGTGGTGTCATTTAAAGAGTATTGCCTTAGCAAACCAGGATTAAGTGAGCTGTACCTAAAGACAAATGTATGTGACTGTAAATATAAAGAAAGATATCTGAACAGAATTAAGTTGTTTTCTGTTGTCAGTGAGGTAAACACTATTTCTCGGTCTGTGCTACTACTGCTAGTATTTCAACACCCTCACTGGGGTATCGGTTGAAATATAAAGGCAGGTGAGTAGTAATCCAGACCATATTCTCCCCCTTTCATTTTTAGTAGCTTCTTACATGGAGCATGTGGTGAATATTGGAAAGATTATGTGGAATTCTGATAGGGAAAGTAACTTGCTTTACAGGAACAATATGAAAGTTACCATGTAGTCCAGGAAAATTTTGTTCTTAAATTCCTGTGATTGACTAGACCAGATTATATTTTATAGCTGTAACATGGCTTCTGTCTTGAGCAAATTTCTGGGTAACTACGATGAAGCAAGTAACGCTGGATACACTTACATATTATTTACTTTCATACTTTGGAAAAGGTTTCAATTAATGAAAAATGTAATAAAAATGTATGGCCATATGTCTTGGAGCTTTATTTTTAGAGCTAAAAAGACTAATATGTCTGGAATCTGGCTTGCAATCACTTATGCTGAAAAAATATAATGATCTGGATGTTCTTCACTTTGCTATTGAAACCAGGTATATGGAGAAGATAACTTTGTGGTTTAGACAGCAGTGGTTCTCTAAAAGTGGGTAAGATTTTGTCATCTCTACACTCTCTTTATCTGAATAACGCATAGCACTTGTATATGCATTTGTAATTATTTTGCATAGAAATAGTTTGTATAATATTGTATAATACTAATAATTGCTTGATTTTTTTAAAAACTAAATGTCTTGGTTTGAAAGACAGGTGTCTACCAAGAAAGGTGGGAACCTCCCTTGGAATGGAAAATAGAACCCCCTTCCCTCCGAATTATTACACTTTTGAAATTAAGGGGCTTTCAGGCAAAGACATAGGAAAAGGAATAACAGTTCTTTTCTAGTTTGTATATGTATAACAAGGCAAACAAACCACAGCAGCGGCAGCAGCAGCGAGCAGAAGCAGCCCCGCAGCAGCAGCCTTCTCTCGGCCCTCAGGCCCTTCCCCTTCGGTGCAGCCACGGCCACAGCCGGCAGGGGGCGCTGTTGGCTCCGGGCAGGGCGGGGCGGGTGCGATGATTCCCCCGCGCCTGCAGGGGGCGCTGTGGGCGAGCGCAGCCGCCTCTCCGTGTGGCAATGGCGGCGCAGGCGGCGGCGGAGATGGAAAAGGCGCTGTGCTTTACAAACCCCAGGGGAGTCGGTCTCGGTGCCTCTGTGGATAACGAAATGAGCTGTAGCAGGAGCCTCCGAAGCCGCAAGCTGGAACAGCAAGGACGAGAAAAATCCTGGGGTGGCAGATGAGATATATCAAAAACTCCTCAGCTGCAGCTGGAGCCGCGGGGCATCCCGGCAGGCAGGGGGTGAAGGGCTACAGTATGGCAAAGAAACCTCTGCATGGCATTCACCATGAAACAGCGGGAGTTTGACAAAGCCCGCCCGGCTCTGGAACGTGGCAGGGAGGGGCTCCCTGGGAGCGGGAAAGGGCTTGGGGATCCCGGGGTTTCCTCTGAGGCACCTGAGCAGATGGTAAAGGGTCTTCTGTTTGGTGAGGTAGGGCGTTAATAAGGTCGCAGTGCAATGGCCGCTCCCACGAGCAGAGCTCCGCTCACGGTAGAAGAAAGGCAGCAGGAGACAGAAACGCACAGCAGTGGTGAATTCTTCCCTCAGCGACCACAGCCTTTTTCTCCTCTGAATGCCGAGAGTGCAAGAGAGCAAGGAGCTGCGCCCAGCCCCCTTTTCCCAGTCTTGCAGTATCTCTGCCCCTCCAGAAGAAACCCCCCCGGCTAAGAGAGTAGCCAGCCGCGCCCTTCCCGTGGCAGCTTCTTTTGTCTCTCTTAACTACCCAGTCGTTACTGTCTTTTAGCAATACAGTGGGAGAAAATTCCTTAAGAGAAAGAAACAAAAGGGAAAAAATCCGAAACCCCAACACTAGAATACCACGTGAATTTCAGGTTTGGTAATTTTATTTTCAGTTTAGCTGCTGTCTCAATGAAAGTCAACAGAAAGTCACAAAAGAAGTAACTGAGTTAATGCGAACATCCTTCTGTTCTAACATAGTGCACATCTAAATGGGGTCACTTAGTAGAGGATCTAATCTGCTATAACAACAGTAATAGTTAATTAAATTTGTAATGAAAAGTTTGAAGATAGTGTTCATGGTGCTCTTATTCCATTGTGTGGGTTGTTGGTTTCTTGGTTTTTTTTTTTTTTAATAAAACAGTACTGTTTTAATGAAGGTGTTCTTTTTCTGCTTGCTTCTTTGGTAATTGTTATAGAACAAGAAGGTTTATATCCTATGAATACCTACCAATATTAAGAAAACAATTGGCAGAAACCTTGGAAACTGGAAAAACACCTGTGTTCAGCCAACCTTCTGTCACAAGGTAATCATTCCATCCTCACCACCTCACTAGGCAGGAGACCGTAGGAAGCATAAAAATTGTATAACCTGGGGCAAGAAGTCGGTAACTGTAAGCAATGCATCATTAGTTATAGCACAGACACAGTTTCGTTTTTGCAGGCCGAAGTCCTGAAAAGTAAGGTCAGACAGGCAGGCAGTGTGAAAGAAGTAGTAGAAGGTCTACCAAAAAATGATGCAGCTGTATTTATGACAATCTTTGGACTTCACAAGAGGTCCCATTACCCTCTGGCAGAACATAGTATAGCAGGAATGTCTGGAAACAGTCTCTGACTTGCAGTGGCATTGTTCTGCTTAGCTGTTTAAGAGAAGAATACAGGTTCTAATTTAAGCCAATTCTTCTTGACCTTCCTTGACAAAATAGTAAAAATTTTACAGCACAGAGCAAATAAAACATGCAGGTAGGTATTTACTTAATTTATGAAGTATAATAATAATGCTGACCATTCAAATGATGTCATTCTCTTATGATGGAGACACAATTAAAAGCGAAAAGGAGGCCAGGTAGAAGATAGGTGAGTATTATACAGAAAACAGAGCAAAAACCTCATTGGGCAAGTGTGTTTACCTAAGTCTATCAGCCTGTGCATGACACCAGCTTACTTTCTCAGAATGCTGACCAACCAGTGATGTTTGTCTTGGGACATGAGTAGCTATATATTTTATCGCAGTTTTAATAGAAGAATAAACCTTTTGTTTCCTTAGAAAAGGAATTCTGGAATAACAGCTGAAACCACTGGTAGAAAGAAGTACATAAAGGGAAACTTAGTCCAGGAGAGTGATGAGTAATAATGAGGTGATGGACAAATTACAAGGACCATAAACATAGCAAGAGGGGAAAGAAAAGGTTTAGAAAGCTGATGTTAATGGTGTGACCCTGCTACTCTTGCCATGTAAGTAAAGTGTGCTCAGCTGTCCCAATGTCCCTTTCCAGCACCTGGGACAGGACTATTGTTTGAGCCTCCCCTCATCTGTAAGACAAAGGGTGCTTTTTGCTGGTGGGAAGTTTTGGTCTGAGTAGATTTGGGGGGCAGAGGAAAGTGAGAGAGGAGTGGCTTTTTAAAGCGGTTCTAGGAAAATACCATCTGGGTGAGTTTGTTTCAGAGTAGCAGCACAATAAAGCCATTATTATTATTGGAGACACTCAGGCTGTGTGACTCTTAAACTGTTTGAACAAGATTCATCACTGCAGAAGCTTTGTAAACGTGTATTTTATAAGCATTTATAAACATTTAGCCTTCAGTTTACTGATTCTTGAAAGCTTATGGCAGTTACAACTCGTTACACAGATCTATTGAAATGAAAGAGCGAGAAAAACGCTTTTTTTTTTTTTTGTGCCGTGGGTAGCATTGACAAAGTATATAGATTATTAATTCAATATATTTCATACATTACCACGTCAGACTTTTTTTTTTTTTCTCTTTCAGTAAAATATGCCATTTAGGCTGAATCAACCTCTGGGATTAAAACTAAATGAGTTCTTGAGCTGACACTTCTGGGTTGCTGCTGATTGCTATCAGGCTTTCCTCTTACTTTAAAGGCTTTCCTGCAGCAAGCCAGAAATTAGGATATAGAGACAGCTGATAGTTAGATTGAGTTCTGATGCTGTGTAGGTTAAACAACAAAAAAACATGGAAGCACTTGTGCTTTCTACCAATATGAAAAGCCACCAGGATGCAGAAATAATCAAGAGGTGGTAACATCTCATATATACAGATGCATGGGAAAAGTGCCAGGAGTTAAAGGTCCCAGAAAAGTTTTTGAAAGGAACTAGTAGCCAGAACTGAAGACTAACAAATGTCAGCAGGAAAGGAGTGATACCATTTAAGCCGTGAGGGTGGTTAAGTCTGACATACACTAGAAGTGAGTAATTGTGGTAGATGGGAAGGCAAAACCTTTCTGGAGGAAGTACTCTCCTGAATATAGTAGAAAGAAAGAACTAAAGCAAGGTCTAAAAGCTTGAAAGCTTTTGCTTTAACTTTTTTTTATACTTTTTGTTTTACAGAAATGAGTCCATTACTTCCTTATTTTAAAGAGGTAAAAAGTTTCTGCTTGGAGTGCTGTATGAACATGTGAGCTGATTAAGGGATGCCTTAGATAGCTGAGTCTGGAGAAAAAGGCATTATGAAGTTAGAATTAACCTTGGGAGATTATTGTTTGCAAAAGAACCAGGTAAACCTTCAGCACTGCTCTCACCCTTGCCAGCACTGGCAAGATCTGCATGGGAGCATCCACAGACTTTGGATACTGACTTGAAGAACAGGAGATTATGCTGAAGCTGTTTATATTACCAGAATACAGACAAAAGTTTGAGTGAAGTTAAATAAGTTATTCTTGAGGACAATTTGTATGTCTATGGCAGTCTGACAGGAAATAAATGTGATAGAAAATCAGTCTTACTCCCCTAGGTACTTTTTAAGCAGATCCTGTATACCATGAAATACTGATGATGGGTAGGTTCAGTGACAAAATTTTTTTTGCCTGATGGCAATGGCATTTTTTGGCGATAGGCATTGGGAAAAAAAAGAAAAAAACCCAAAACTGAACAGAATCAGTGGGCTAGGATTTGAACATACTTGGAAAGAGCATTTCCAAGCAACCATCATTAAAGCGTATTTCAGGCCGCATTAAGCTGCTTTACCTGCCAACATGTTAAATCTCCCATTTATTGGCCATTTGCCAAGGCTTTACAAACAGCATGGAATTGATTGTAGTGACCATTTGACCAGCTCTCCATTCTGCTTGTCTGTTTTACTCCCAGAGAAAAAAAATGTCTGTTTCAATACTCAAAGTAATTTTGTGATCAGATCACAAAAGTGAGGAGATAGAAAAGCAATGTTAGTGCTCATGAATAGAGCATATGATAAAAACAATATTGGTCTACCAGCTCTAGGAAGGTCACTTTTAACACTAAGTCAAACATTTCTTACTAAGCAGTATAAAATACCTCCCATATTATATATGATATTAGGAAACTATGAAAAAACTAAGTCTTTGCAATCATTGGGGCTCCTCACAATTTTTTTTGGCCTTAGTTTACCTCTGTAGTTCCCATTTCACTGTTCTTATATTTCTAGTCTCCTGGACACAGTTGTACTGCTGCCTGAATTTCCTGAATTTGCATCCATCTGAGAAATGTGATAGCACAATTTCAGGCCAATATACAAGTTACTTTCAAATCTTGTTTTTGGCCAATAAGCTTTACATATAAATACAAGAATTTATTGTTAGTATTACCAAAATTAGAACAATGTAATTCAAGAATCATTAGTAGTACTAACTATTACAGAAAAAGAAAAACAATGGAGTTAGTAATAATAAGAATACCTTTACAGTTTATGTAATACACACAGTTTCTGGTGGGGTTTTTTTCTGGTGCTATGCTTGTGCATTTTCTGCTCCACTTGGTCTGTAAAGTCAATGTGGTCATTCTCATGATTGTTATGTGGATTTGTCAGCATTCAATGTCCTTTGCCAGGAGAAATATGATATTGATGTTGCTCATTTCTTTCTCAGTGTAGGATCCACTTGGGGTCATTTTAAGATTTGCAAACACATCTTTACATCTTGCTTTCTTTCACTGTATTTCTGCTCCTTGATTCAGTGAACCTTGCTATGTACATACTTTTCATGCCTTTGTGGATGTCGCATGCCATTTCTTTGTTCCCTAAAATCAGATTTTACTTCCAGTTACAAGTTGATGTTTGTTAGCTGACTACAAACAGGTGTAGATGAGGTGAGATGTTTGTTGCTGTGGCGTCTCCAGGGCCAAGCCAATGCTTCAAAACGCTCTCCAAGCTCAACACACTCTACCATGCCAAATATCATGCCTCTGCTTTGCAAAGATTCTGCTGTCCACAGAATGGTTTGGGTTGGAAGAGACCTTAAAAATCACCAGTTCCAACCCCTCTGCCATGGGCTGGGACACCTTCCGCTAGGACCAGGTGTCTCCACGTACCGCCATCCAGCAGGACCTTGAACATTTCCAGGGACATCCATGCCTTCTCTGGGCAACCTGTTCCAGTGCCTCACCACCCTCTCAGTGAAGAATTTCTGCCTAATATCTAATCTAAACCTACACTCTTTCTGCTTAAAGCAACTCCCTTTTGTGCCAGACCTGTGCTGCTCTATACAATATTCTACAAGAATAGAATCTCAGGCTACATGGGGTGACTGCTTTTTGCTATAAATCTAAAGAAAATTCCTGTATTATATTTGCCATACAAATAAAAATAACAGAACAAATTATCCATGGATTGTCGATTGTCAGTTGGACAAATTGCTGTCACAGCTAATGCAGGTAAAGCAAAGCTGCAGACAGGTAGAGAAAACTCAGAGCAAGCCTGGGAGTCTCAGTCGCAGTGCTGAGGACTTGCAGACTCAATACAAAACATATGGCCTGTTCCTACCAGCAACAGAGATTTACTGGACTATATGGTGACACGCGGACTGGAACGGGCATGGCCATGAGCTTAACAGCAGCCTGTTGTATCCGACATCTCATGCACCAATGATATAATACTGGTGAAGTGGTTTCTTTCCCTCCTTTCCACACACTCCCCTCCCCACCCTACCCCCAAAATTTTAGCTCAGAACTAGAAACACAAGTCATCTGAATGCCTTTCAAAGATGTATTTGTTAAAAGCAGTGTGAGGTACGTAGGGGAAGGTAGTATAGCATTTTAATTTAATGGCAAATTTCCAATAAATCTGTGTTAGAAAAAAATTCTGAGCAAACAATTCTGTGATGTTGATGATTATCTTTTACATGTAATACAATATTTCTCATTTTGTATTAGTCTTTGGTTAGGAGAGTAGATGCTCTTGACTTTGTAAAATACTTTTAACCATGAAATATGCCGTTTTTGATTGAACAACCACTATAAAATGACTGTTGAAGCTAAAAGCCTAGCTGAAAATAAAGGTGTAAAAGAGAGAAGTGGAACCACAAATGAGCAGATGTAGTACTTCCTAATTAGGGATATCACAACTGCTAGGACCACATATTAGGTTTTAGACCTGTTCCCACACACAAACAAGGCTTGAGAATCTTTGTAGAGTGTTCAGGAAGCATACATACTTAATTTGTTGTTAATTTGCATATTTGTACAAAGGAGAACAAAGTGGGGTTTTGATTATTTTTTTTTTCCTCAACCATGTCTCATATATGAAGAAGAAATGGGCAGGCAATTCCATTATTTTTCAGTAGCCAAATTCCTACCAGTTCATTTAAGCAGTTTCCCAGCTTCCTGAAGCAATGGTCTGTTCTTGTGAGCTTACATGAGTGTAAAACGGATTAATAACAGAGCCTGAGATGTGTACTTTAGTGTTATTATTGCACGGAAGTTACTGCAAATTAGGGACTAATGTTTTAAAGCATCTGGTTACTGCACTGGAGCTTTGGAGGAACTTCCATTGCTTTAAAAGACAGTGCTGTGATGGGTGTCTGACCTGGTCTGTGATACAGTTCCAGATGTATGCACCCAATAATGCTTCAGCCAGAGAGGTAAATCAGAAGAGGCACAGGTTACTGCACCCCTGAAAGAAGAGCCCTGACAACCTGTGACAGCAGAAGGTTTTCAAGTTTTGTCAGTTAATAGCTCTAGTTAGAAAAGTACTGCTATGAAATCTGTGTTGCAGACAGAATATCTCTTTAAAAGTCATATGTAGTGCTCAAAAGTTAATAAAATCTCTATCAATCTTTTTTATTTCCCAGCTATTAGTCAAGAATTAGCTGATGTTCAATTTTGAGGGTTCTTCTATTCATAATACTGTAAGCTTACAGAAAAGAGCAATGTGTTAAGGCATTTAGCTGTCAAATATAAGTGAAACAAAAAAAGTTGTCAGGGTCATCTCTCTCCTAATTGCATAAAGTAAGAAGCTGGTGTTTGGCATTCTCCTAATACATGCTTCAGGTCACTCTTTTGGGTACCTCATGCTTTTAAAACAAATTCTCTCTAGTAGTTACCAGGGTTAAACTGTCAGCAGAGAAAAACCAGGAAAGTTGTTCATCACTTCTGAGAATGAAAAGTGTCGGTAACATAAAAGTAGTCTTCCTTCATTCATGTGTAAAGTTGAAGTTATTTTTACATATAATCCCTAGAATTCTATATTTTCTTTCCTGTTGTCTTTTAAGATTTATTACTTCACATATATATGTGCCTAGAACAGTGAATGGTCACATTTATTTTCCCAAGAAAAATATGTCAATCATAGCAAGACTTTCATGAGTTTTAGAAGAATCTCACAGACGTAAGCAAAGTCTATTCCACTTTAGTCATATAGCATAAAATGAAAGTTTGTGCTAATCTAATTTAAGAATGTATTTGATGTTCAGGCAGACATGTGGAAGTTGTTGACTCCAGATATTCAAAGTAAAATGTTCTCAAACTGACCAGTCATAGAAGTTTAATATTCAAGATGAAACCGTTTCAAAGGCTGTGCTTTTCAGAATTTGACAAGTGAGGCATTTTTGGATGAAAAATACAAATTTTAACAATCTCTTATGCTCAATATCCTAGCATAAAAGCAACCATAGTCTTTAGTTTAGTTTAGGAAAAAAAAAACACCTTTTTTTTTTTTAATGATAATGAAAAATGACGGTGGATATTTCTGCCAAATAGCTTTGATGAGTTCTCTCATCTTGAGAACTCTGTGAGAAGCATGGGATGTTGTGGTCTCACTTCTGTGACGTACCCTGCACTGACATTTTACAAGATCTTCTACAGTGCTTAAAAGCTTTCAGCACCAAGGGGATTAAATCTGTAATGTGGAAAAGCTTCATGACGACAGCGAACTGCCCTAATGCACAAGCTGGAAATATAAGACACTTGAGGAATGACATAATTCCAGCCCATTTTCTGCGTGCCCAGAATCCAAGTCAAAATTTAGCCTAAACGTATTTTATTGCATTAGCTTAAATCCATTGCTACACTATCTTAGGAGAATTCGTTAATTTACTATCAACATGCTAACAGAACTAAACATATTTTGATTTTCTGCAGACTCCTTCTATTTAGCTCAAAATATGGGCAAGACAGACTTTCATATGGTCATGTCCTCAAACGATGTTTCACAGAAGATGTAGCTGGGAACACATTGGACTTCTGGCGTGGGTCTTCCTCTTGCAGCAGCCGAAGTTGGTGGATTTTAATGTCCTTTTCTCGTGTTGGTTCAGCTCCTCCGAGGTCTCGGGTTCGGGGCGGTCCCGCCGGCTGCCCAAACGGGCCGAAAAGAAAAAAAACCAAGCCAAGCCGAAACAGTTGAAGAAAAAAAAAAAAAACCCAAAACCAAAAAACCAAGAAAACCACCGCCAAGAGGATTCCCGGTACAGCCTCCAGGCTAGGGGAAGGGAGGGGAAAAAAACTTTTTGCTTCACACTCGCAAAAACACCCAATCCAACAAAAGGAACAATGTAGCATCCCAGTCCACGCCGACGGGAGCACCCGGAGAGAGAGAGATTGAGCAGAAGCCGCGCAGGAGCCCAAGGCTCCCTGCCCCACCCCCGGGTTCATCTGAAAGCTACAGCAACTGTTTTCTGGGCATAAAGCACACAGGGAGGGCATAAAGCATCCTCATAAAATCACCCCACGACACTGTGATCAAGTAAAATTGACGTATGGTGAGTAAGATCCCACTGCTGACAAGGGATCACTTTATCATGTAAAGAGACATATGACACACAATCAGTACAACATATACTAACTTCTGTGTAAAGGCAGTTGATATTTGGAAACGATGTGCCCCAGGGATGGTGGCATTATTTTTAACAATGATAGGGGAAAGAAACAAGAATACTGTCACAGCACAGGACCCAGAATGAACGACCAGCTCCATATTTCTTCAGCAGAAAAATGCCACTTTGGTGAAGGGAGACGTTTTATAGTGAGAATGTGACGTGATTCTAGGCAAAGTCTTGAGAACCTAAGTAACTCTGAAATTTATGTACTGGAATGTTTAAAAATCACATACTTCATCCTGAATGAGGACCTTTAAGATCTCATTTGCCCTAGACCTTTACCCCTTTTATTTTTCAGAATTCGGATGGATGCCAAAAAACGCCAATCTGAATTTTTTAAGCTGTCATTAACACATTGTCCCCGTATATGCTCCACTGTCAAACAAAGCATCTCCAGAGCAGCTTAAGCAGTGTGTGTTGTGTTCATTAAGCAGTGGTAGGTCGGTAGTGCTTCCTTCTGTAGGAAGGTAGGTGCAAGTAGTTGGTTTTGGGTGGAGAATATTTTGATTTTTAGATTTAGACACTTAAATTAAAGTCCTACATTTCTACCCCCCTTCTAGGAGAGTCATAATCTTGTCAATAGAGGTATGAATCACTTGATGATGAACTGTTAGAGTAAAATACCTGCAGGTAGTTGAATGTAACACATTTCCTGCTGCTGTACGAATTCATTCCTGGGACAGTAGAAATAACCTCCTTTAGGATTCAAGACATACATTCTGGCTATTTATGCATATTCTAGGTAAAACAGAAAAATGTTATCGTGTTTTAGGGCAGGTAAATCTAAAAACCAGTTGGCTAATATATTTAAATGTTTGAAGTCCAACGGAAAGGGAGCTCCTTACTCAAGTGCTGCTCAAAATAAACCTTCATTTTAAGGAACTGCAATATGTTGTGTTCTTTGATATCCTTAATTTTCTGAATATTTACATTTAAAAATTTTAAATTTTTATTCTGAAGGTCCATAAAAAAAGAAGTTACTTAATGGGTCTCTCATGTAAAATAATATTTTTTGGTTGTATTTCCACAAGCCTTGTCCTTGAAAAGCAGATAACATCAATATCACCATTTTCCTAACTCATTATCTTATATCAGTAATTTGTCTGCATATTTTTTTCCACAAAGCTGTTCAGCTACTCCACAAAAGTGTTTCATCAGTTTTTCTCTAAAGCATGCATGGATCGTTTATGCAAATTTTCAGAAGGTATTAAGTTTCAAACATATATTATTTAATGGGACAGCGGTGGCTCTGGTATCTTTAGTTTGTGTGATAAGAGTGACAAACTGCAAAGTTTTATTTGTCCATCTCTGTGCTCTCTGATCCATGGAGCAGCCCCTCAGCAATATTAGAGTAATTTTTGAGCTCAGTTAAGCTGAGCTGAAGTGGCCTTGAGAGACCTGTCAGTCACTGAACTGCTACAAAGAAAGAAATCCTTTAATCTGCGTACACTCTGTCTGCAGGGAAACTGACTGGGAACCACTGCTGAAAACCCAACACGTGGTTTGTTTTGGGGTTTTTTCCTGATATCAGCCAAACGTAACGGAGACCTATAAGAAAAAAAAATTTTAGAACTAGTTGAATGCAAACACCTGGACAAATCCTAGGAAAATTCTTGATCCCTATACCCACAGTGTGAATTACTTTTGACATGGATATACTTACAGGAAAAGGGTTTGGCACTAATGACCTGAGAGAGCTGATAGCTTCTGAAAAGTGCTGGATATGAAAACACTCATGGCATTAAATACCCTCAGGTTAACATGGTGCTTGGCAGGTGAGTGTGTCATAGCTTTATGCACAGAGGCATTCTTGTAGTTTTTAAAATAATTTTCTAGGAAGAATTACAGAAATGCATCTTGACTTGATCCTTCTTATTGCTTGAGTGAAAATACTTCATTCTTAGCAATGTTTTTCAAAAGTTTACATTCTTCCTGACTGAAAATTTGGCTGGAATATTA
>VZRR01004108.1:137460-247534 GCA_013398015.1 Oreocharis arfaki | reverse complement strand
GGTTTCCTTCCCCCCCGCCGCCCTCTGACGCGGCCCCACACAGAGCCGGCGGGAGCGGGCAGAGCCCTCTGCAGCCAACACTGTTGATACCGAACTAAAAAAAACCACGATGCAAGCCGCAGCCTGAAAAGAAAAAAAACTTTCCTCCAACGTAAAACCCAAGACCCCTCAANAGTTTATACTGAACTAAAATAAACCACGATGCAAGCCGCAGCCTGAAAAGAAAAAAACTTTCCTCCAGCGTAAAACCCAAACCCCCTCAACTTTACAACATAATAGCATCAAAATCAGGAAAAAAAAAAAAAATCAACTCACCCGAAACAGAGTTCAAAATAGCGACAGAAAAAAGGAGGGCGGTGCTACATTTGTCACGCACAACTTAAAAATACCTTTTGCAGGCCATAGTAAAAACTGTGATATCACAAACTATTTTTTTCTTTTAAATCAATTTAAAAAGACATGAAAAAATAAAAATTCTGTGTACAGCCTGCAGGAAAAAAAANAAATAAAAATTCTGGTTACAGCCGGCAGGAAAAAAAAAAAAAAGAAGCGGCCATACCAAGTCACCTAAGAACTGTAGGAAACTGTAAAAAACTTTCAAAAATTTTGTAAAAAAGGAAAAAGTTTATTTTCAAGCTGGAAAAATTTATCCATGAGATAAGCAAGAGACACCTCATGTGTAGCCCATAAACAGTATGAAAAAAGCTTCAGAATTTTCATGGGAGAGATGTTTTTCAAGACAGCAAATTTCCAGGCGAGTCTGTTGTTAGTGACAGCTTAAAAACCACGCTAAGCAAAAGAAAAAACTCTTTTTTCCTCAATTATTAGAGAAACTTTTAAAAACTGCCATAGTGACCAAAATCTCACGTTTTATCATCTTTTGTGTGAATTTAGTAAAAGGATGGGGGTGCTAGAAAAGAAAGGAATGTGGTTTTTAACTTTGATTTCTTATTATTTCTTTTTAATTCTTTTAATAATTACACCCAATTTATTAAAAAAAAAAAGTTTCACGACCTTTCATCTCCTTCCCTTTTAAATTTAAAAAAAAATTTCATCATATTAATTTAAACATTAAACCAACAACATAAAATAAAAAATAAGATACCTTAAAATAACTTTATAATATTATATCCCATATCACCCAGATATGAATCCTATACCTTTCTATACCTTTAAACTAACCCCCCCCAAAGAAACGCAAACTTTTTAAAAACAGTTCTATACTCCAAAATCACTCTAACTACTCCTCCCTACATTCTTCCACTATAAAAATAACAACTACTACTACAAAAAAAAGAAAAAACTTTTCCTACTTTTCAACCAACTTTCAACTCTTAATTTGTTTCTCAAAAAAAAACCAAAAAAAATCTTCTTTTTTTCCTAAAACTTTAATTTTTTCCTTCTTCTCTTCTAAACTATTTCAAACACCAAAACTCGCTAAAAAAACTTTCCACCAAAACCCAAAAAACCCCAAACCAACCCTACTCCAAAAAAAAAAAAACACACCCACAAAAAACTCTAAAATCTTCCAAATTTCTCTCCACAACAACAAAAAAATTATTATTTAACATTATTATTCTTTTCATGTTTATTTATTAAATAAATAATTTTATTTCTTGTTCACTTTCCTCCATTTTTTTTCCCCCAAACCTAATAAAAAAACCCCTCTAACCTACCTTCTTTTAAAAAAAATTCCTTTAAATATATTTTCCTGAATTTATCTCAAACCAAAACAACTTTAAAATTTAGTGAATCTCCCGAGAAATAACCTGAACTTCCAGTAAATGTGATTTAGTTAAATTGTTGTCAATAAAACGAGTTTAAGATCCAGCACGATAAATTTCGAGAAATAAAAATATATTGCTTAATTTTAATGTCTTCATTATCTAAATGAAGGTTTCTCAGTTTAAATTTGAAGGATCTCAAAGCTTAAGTCTGTATTTAAAAGAGATTATGTGTAGTTTAAATGCCTTCTGAATCTCTCAGTGTAGCGTTTCCTATTTGGCAGTCTGGCCCCTTGAGGGGACCTTCTGCCAACTTGAAATTCCTTAATTAAAGAATTTAGATCATCTGCAACTGGGGTATTCTTATCATGAGTGTAAGGAATGACAGAAGGACAGTTGTATGAGGAAGGTGATTGGTCTGTTAGTATTACTGATATTTGTGGTACTCTCCAAATCAGTATGCTATAATAACTGCATATACTTAAAATTTTACCAGCTGTGTGCTTGGAAGTGCAAAAGTAACATCTTTGTGACATCATATTGAGGTCAATGTAATAGGAGCAATGAGAGAAGAAGCACCAGATGTAGAATATCCCCAAGAATATAACATTTACCTTCTTGGTTAATATTTATATTACCATAAAACTAAGGGGGTTTTTTGTTTGGTGGTTTTTTTGTTTGTTTGGGGTTTTTTTGTGGCCTACAGAGCTTGCAAAATCCACAATAAGCATTCCTAATATGGACAGCATTATTCTGCCTAAAATTAAATAGCAGTAGGCAGTAATAATAAGGGCTATGAGCATTTTGTTCTTGCTTTTGTATCTATGGGTTTAATAGTGAAAAAATTAAGCAGAATGATTAAAAACTCCTGAAATGTACTTCGGAGCTTGGTCTTCAACCCATTAGGGGACAGTAAGACATTTTTCTTCATGAAAGGAAAGGGAGTAGCATCTTGAAAATAGGTATCAGTCTTTCTTATGCCTGAGAACTCTGCTCAGTCTGGCAGGGCCAGTCTCTTTGAAGTATTAGACCAAGTTCAACAAAGCCAAGCTATGGATTATAAGAAATGCCATTCACCATGACTTGCATTTCTGTTTTAAATTTGCATATCTTGATTTCACTGATGACATTTAGTGAGCTTTATTGCTGCTGCATATGTATTACATCAGGGATAAAATTACACTACACAGATTAAACCAGTAACACCCTTTACAAAACAGCAGTCTGTTGGATGAGCTCAAGTATCGTAATTTCCTCTTTCTATATGTAGTCTTGTAGGGTGTATTTCTTGGTTTCTTATGCTGCAGAGTGAGCTGTTCGATCTCTTGCGTAGAGAACAACTGCCTCTTCTGGAAATGCAGAGGGAATTTAGTGAAGGCACTAGAAATTGTTGCTTTGGTTTTGCATTATCCTTGCAAAATATGGAGTTCAATTCATAAAATGCTGTTTATCAAAACGTAAGTGTCTGAGAGGGGCAACCAGTTAACCATCTTAGTTAACTCTGCAAAGAAAAGACATCTATTTACACAAGGTGGTGAATGGAAGAGGTGGATTGCAGACCAATACAGTCCTCTCTCCCCCATTTTAGAGGAAAATATACATTTAGCTTATCCTCTGTAATTTGACTTTTCATATATTGTAAATTCTTTTCTCTTATTTTGAACCTTTTTTTGAACCTTTGACTTAACAGTGTGTAAACGTTTGTGATACACTAGGTTTCCTAGTACACTTTTCCCAGCAAAGTGTTTACACTTAACTAACCCTTTTCCACAACCTTATTCCTCTATTTTCCCACTCTTGTTTCTCCTAAATCATTCAAATCCATCCCCTTTCCTTTCCTGTGGTTCCTGCACTATATATCCCATAGGTAGACTTGTCCCAAAACGCTGTTTGGCATGCTGGAGTATGTCCTGTTTCCCTTTGGCAATGATCATGCAGTTTGAAATGTGCTCTGGAATTGATTCATCTTGAAGGGTTTCATGCCTAGACAATAAAGAATTTAATGCCTGGACAAAGCAGCTGGGTCTCTCCTGAGACAGTTCTGGGAGGGACCAAAACAGGGGGGCCTTCTGTGTCCTTGCCCTCGGGTTCCCATTTGTATTTGTGCCCCTGGACTCTTCTGGACTCAGAAAGACAATGTGTTAATGAGTCCTGTGATGGGCCTAGAAATGGCAGGGCAGTGTGTTCTTGGGCTTCCACACCTGCTTTGTTTCTCTATGCTCCTCTGTTTTGCAGGTGAGTTTTTATTACATAATTTAATATTCCTACAATTAAAGGTGCAGCTGGATGGAACCACACTGTCTTTCCTTGAAGGGCATTTGAAGGCATCTGTTTTGCCTCCTCGGACAGATCTGCTCACAAAGAAGACAATGCTGCTGCCAGGTACCTTCTAAGGGGGCTTGTAGGTCTATGTGGCTCCAGTGTGCTGAGTCCTACAGACCCACTCTCCAGGAAAGGAACTGAACATCAAAGGGATGGTGCTGTGCAGGGCCAGGAGCTGGACTCAGTGATCCTTGTTGGTCCTTTCCAACTCAGCATACTCTGCGATTTTACCGTGGGTTTACAAATTTATCTGCATCTGTCATGGAATGTAATAGCAGTACAATCAGAAACTAGAAATTTCTCATTATCTAAGCCTGAGACAAAGGTCTGCCTTAAAATACATATGCTCCATTTGCATTCCATGACATTTTAGTGTTTCAAAATTCTTTGGATCAGGGCTTCCCTTTTAAAGAGCAGAATACTTCTGAGAAAACCTCTGCTGCAAAGCTTCGCCTTTGTTGCTGAGCAGGTACTGGAAAATTTACAAGAAAGTAAAACATTGTGAAGAATTTTACGAAGAACAGAAGCATTCATATAATCTCAGATGAGTATTAGGAATATTTTAATATTGAAGTATCCCAATCTCTTCTCAGGGCATTAGCTCATAAGCTCTGTGAATTCCTCCGGAATTTAGATTATCATACCTTTTTTTTGCATTCAAGAGCTGACCATAACTAAGTGAGAAATACTGGTCTTGTGGTAGAAGCTCTTTCTATTTATTAGCTATTCAGATGAACAATAGTGTGGTTAGATTTATTTTTTAAAACAGGTGTATTTCAGAAACAAAATATCTTAGTTGCTTCGTAACTACTTATAAAAAAAGAGAAAAATTTATTTTGGAGATAATACAAAACTGTTATAAAAGCTCATTAAGCACAGAGTATAAAAGAGCTAGTGAAGCTTTAAAACTGGTAATTAAAATAGCTGCTGTGTGTCTAATGCATTTCCTCAGTATCTCTTAGGACCAGATCATGATAATGTATGTTTAACTTTTTCTTCCCTTTCGTGGAAATTATTGCTAAAACTTATGTCTCAGTAGTCTGTCAGTATCCTTATATGGTATTTGTACTTGGAGCATAAAAACACTGGTATGTTTCCTACTGAAAATTCACTGTGTGTATGTACAATAGCTGAGCCATCAGATTCAGTGTTCTGCCTCATTAGAAGGCAATGCATGTATCATGAACTGACATGAACAAACACTGACTCTGTAGCGTATCGTGTGTGTTTTAGAATTAGTATAATAAATAGCTCATAGATGACGTAGAGATGACTCAGTGATCTGTGAGACTGGGGTCTATTACACTTGCCAATCTGGAATATGTATTTTGGAGGAGTGTGTTTTCCAAGGTATTCTTAGGGCTTTTGAGCTGCTTTCCCACACAATGGAAGAACCCAGCTTTGTTCATCTTTTAGATTGGTCTATTCTGACTGCAATGATCATGTCTAGACACACTTTTTAGTTCAGCTGGTACACCTAGATGTTGAAATTCATGGTAAATAAAGTGATTCCTTTTTTCTTCATGGCCTTCTGAAGGGCTATTGAGGGATGCAAGCTGCTACATGGTTTTCCAAATGTTTGGTTGTCCAGCTGTTTGATCCTTTCGATCTGCTTCTCTGCTTGATGTTGGGAGTTCTTAGTAAAATGATAGTAATGCAAGTGAAATTGTTAGTGGCAGGCAGTTTCACTTGCTTCCACTTGCTGGACTGTCCCCTTGGTTTCTTGTTTTTCCTTTAAAAACAAAAATACCCATAAGCAATTGTTCATAATGCTTGAAAATTTTACACCAGCCCAAGAGGTACAACAATTTCATTCCTCTGCCTCCACAGAATGCACTTCTCATTTTAAAATTCTTTGTATATAATTAATCTGTTGTGTTTCTGTAAGGAAATCAAGGAGACTTTCAGCAGTTTACCTGTGAACATCGAAAACAGAAGAAGGGATTATTGATGAACGTTATATTACCTTTATCCTGGAGAGATTTAAGATATGACAAGGTATAAAGCTTGGAAGTGCAGTTGCAGTACCTGGTTCCATGCCAGGATGGAGCTCAAAATAAATTACTCAGAGACATCTCTCTGATCACATTTCCAGCTGTTTTACCTGTAGGAGAACTGCCACAGCTACCACAGAGAAAGATGGTCTTTCCATTAACTCCCTACCAAGAGATTCCTCAGAAGAAACAGCAGTACAGAATATTTATAGAATATTTAGTCCACAGTTAGTCGTAGAGCAAAGATATTTTAGTCAAATTGCATTATTCTTAGATAGAAGACTCTGTTGGTTTAACACAGCCTGGTTTTTTAGTGGGGGTGGGTGAAAAGCTGCTCAAAACTTCTGTGTCCAGCACAGAGCCAATTGCTGAAGGCTCTGATGATGGGCAGGTTGCTAGCCCAATTAGACAAGTTGGTAACTCTTCTGTGATGACTTATTTAAGAAAGCAAAAACCGTGGTAAGTTCTCTTTCTTCTCCCGAGGAGTAGTGAGGCAGCTGCCAGGGCCCATCCCATCGGGGGCCTTCCCAAGGCCGGGACTGCATGGCTGGGCCCTCCCAGGGTGGGGACCGCGCAGACGGGGCCCTCCCGGGGCCAAGACCACATGGCTGAGGCTGTCCTGGGGCCAGAGCCACCCCTGCAGCCCCAGTGAGGACAACATGGCCGGGGCCAGCTGTGCAGTGCCCGCAGGGACCACGTGGCCAGAAGTGATACACGTGGCGAGCAGTTCCCTGATGTGCAGCCCAGATGAATCAACCTCTCAATTGTAGCTTACAGACACCAACTTTCTTCCAAATCAGAGAAAAAGGAAAAGTGAGGACACATGAGGAAAACCAGTATGGTGGCACCAAGGACAGTGAAAAAAAAAGGAGAGGGAGGAGGTGCTCCAAGCGCCGGAGCGGAGATTCTGCTGCAAGCCATGGTGAAGACTATAATATAACAAACTGTTCCCTATAATTCATTAAGTGCATGGGGGATGCAAAGATCCATGCACAGCCAGTGAGGAAGAGTACTCATGCTGGAGCACGTGGATACTGATAAACTGTAACCTAGTGAGGAAGCTGAGCGGAGAGAGAGAGACCACTTGCTTCCAGAGACAGAGATAGAGAGCCCTTGCATCCAAATCAGAGCAACTTATCCTTAAAAGACGAAACCCCATGAACTAAACTGACCCACACCAGGCAGTTGTGGGAAGACTGCTTGGCCCATGGGAGACACTTGCGTTGCAGCAGGTTTGGGCGGGACTGCTGCTTGTGAAAGTTAAAACCACACTAGAAAAGTTCTCAGAGAACGATCTCCCATAGGAAGGATCCCACGGCACAGCAGAAGAAATTCTTTTCCTTAAGCATACTGAAGAAGGATTCTTAGAAAGTGAAATACTGACCAAAACCCCATGTTTTGTTTCCTTGCGCAGTCAGTGAAGAGAGGGAGGGAATGGGAAAGAAGGGTGTTCTGAAGGTTTGCTACAGTTCTCATTACCCTTTTTACTTTTAATTCTGTTAATAATAAATCTTCTTTATACTGTTTAAGTTTTGATCCTGTTTTGCCTCAAAGTTTTTGGGGTTTTTTTTCCATAATCCTTATCTCAGCTCATGAAAATGAAGTTTTCAATTCCCCCTCCTCTGCTCAGATGTAGCAGAGGAAAATAAATAGATGGTTTTGTTTGTGGGTGCCTGGCACTTAGCCAGCTTCAAACCATGACAAAAACTTAAATACAAGTGGAAATGGAAATACCTATACCTGAAAATGGTATCGCTACCGAGTGAGACAGCTTATGAGCGTACAAGAGGCTGGGCTGAGAGACTCTTAAAACAGCTAGATAATTCCCACTCTATGACTTCGTGAAGGTCTTGGATCAAATACCAAGAAAAGATTAAATGCTGTGATACTTTCTACTGTTGTACCTTCAAGATCGATTTCTTGCTCAGATGTAAAATTCACAAAGCTGAGTTGAAGTAACTAAATTCTCCATGAAAAAATGGGAGATATGGACTCTCAAAAATGGGTTCACAGAAACCAGCACACTGAGCACCAAAATCCTTAATATTGCTAACAGAAAATGCTGAAGAAATAGATGTGCCTAAATTCTCTCATGATGATGCCTTAGGTTTTAACTTTTATATTTTTCAAATCCTGTACTGCTTAGTATATAACTGTGAAACTTTATACAGCCTGTTAGCTGCTGTTCTCTCCTGCTGGTTAGACATAACAAACCCTCTCTGGGCCTGAACTCAAGGATCCCTTTTTGCCCCAGGCCCCAAAATATGTAAACTAAAGCATCTGACAGGAAGAGAAACCTTGGGGTAATTACATCACTACCTGAAATTGTAATTGGAGAATTAACCCCGATACGCAAGTGGACCAAACTTACAAAAGTGTGAAAAGCCAATGACCCATGGTCCTTCTCGGGTGGAGCCCCTCGGAGGATTTTGACTGCGCAAGTGGAGCCTTTGAAGGCCCTTCAAATAAATACCTGCTTTTGTTCTCTTAATCTTGTCTAGCCTCTGTTTTCAGGTAGCCACTTCAAAGCATCAGTGAAAGAGACTGTCTCTTTTCTGTCTGCGTGCATGTGTAGGTGTATGTGTGTATGCACATACTGTGTAGAAGTCTAAGAGCCTACAGAAATGTATGCCAGGTATGTACCCTGCACCACAACTCCAAAAAGGAAGAGGCATTTGAGAAAGAAGAATCATAATACTAAAAATATTTAATCAGGTGAGAGAAGGCAAGAGACTGTTGTGTCGTGCACGGCTATTATCCATTAAACTGTCATTTAAACAGAGGTAGCCCTGAGAATAGGCCTTATGGATTCTTTGCTCTTGAGAGGACTTGTGAACAGCAATGCCGGAACACTCAGAATATCAATCCTTATTTTGCAATCATCTTGTCTATTCCTCTCTTGTGAAAATCAAGGAGATAATCTTTCTGTGCTATAAAAGAAACAGTCTGGTTTCATGCACATCAATTTCAAGCCTAGCAGCACAAAACAAACACTCAATTTTATAATCCCAAAGCTTCCTCTCAGTTTCTATGGTTTCTGCTTCCTTTGTATCTTCATAATGCAATCAAGGAGTAGCAATACTTATCTGAATTATAAATCAGACTTATTCAGTGTAGCCAGCTGTAACAGCTTATCTATATTACTGTAATTAAGAAACTGTATTATCATTGCTTTGTGGAGGCCAGCAGGTGCTCTGCTCACTGTTCTTTGCAAGAACAAAGAATGCAGACATAACATTTTTAATAACCTTTCTTTAAAGAGGTATTTGTTCATTTTTCGCTTCTGATTTTCCCCAGTCCTTCAGGCAGGTCAAGATTACAGATTGTTTCTGCTGTTTTCATTTCCTAATCCATCTATTTTTAATCTTTGTTTTTTCACTCATTTAGGCATTTGCAGTTCAAAGACTCAGTTTAATCTGGGAAAATTCTGTTCTGGAGAACATAGATCTTCTGCATTACTGTTTCACTTCAAATCCACTAAACCAGTTCTTCATTAACTCCATTAACTAAGATGCAGAGATCATCAATTTCATTAGTTATTTAATTTTCCCCTTGTTTTTATTTCATCTTTAAATACTTAAATACCGTGTCATGCCAAATTTCAGTCTTTCTGTCAGCCTTACTAGTTAGAGCAGCTTCATGAGATCTGCCTGTGCATAAAAAAGAAGAGGCTATCTACCACATGCCTTCCTGGGATTAATTTCTCCAGCTGTTCAAATTGGTTTTTTGTATCTTAGCTGCCTTATCACTCCATCAGATCATATTGTCTTCTTCAAAAATAGATTAAATTCTGAAATCCTAATTCTCTTTCCTGAATTCTTAACAGAACAAAATAAAGTGCCTGCTGAAAACACATACAAGGTGTGTTGAATTCCCGCTCCTCTAAATATTAAATTAATAAACTTTGCTGATAAGCCATCTCGGGTCAGCTGTGAATTGAATCAGAAATTTAAAAGACTATTGTATAATTAATTTAAAATTAATATAATTAAAGGGAGATATGTAAGCAGTAGGAAATCTGGCATCAAATGGCAACACTTGCAGATGTGTTCTGAAATAAAAAAGTTGCTAAGGCAGGTAAGGATTTCAGCTAAACTTCTAGAGCTAGACAGGGAGACGAAGGAGTTTAGGAGTTTACAGTATTCAAGAAGAAACTTATTATTTATCAGACAGAAAAGGAAGACATAAATCAGAAGTAATTATTTCTCCTGTAAGTATTTATGAATGAGAATGGTTTGATATCACAGTGATATGAAGTTCAGTTATTCTTAGGGAATGTGCTTTATTGTGAAAGGAATAAAAATATTTCTTTAATTATTGGGCTGGAGCAATTGGCATCCAAGTTTTCTTACAGAGTATTAAAAAAGAAAAGAAGAATGATAACATTATGCTGACTATACAGCAACAAAAAAAAACCCCAACAAACAAACAAAAACCAAACAAAGAAAACCCCACAGAAAACAAAACAGAACAAAACCAAACAAAACCACACACACACACACAAAAAAAAAGAAAAAAAAGGCACAACCCCCCAGACAAACAAACAAAAAGCACTGAACGAGGATGAGATAAATAATGATGGACTAGATAAATTCGTATAAATAATAAAAAAGATCTTACAATAACTCCATAAACTGTTTGAAGGATGAAAATTTAATTCTTATATGGATGATGTATCTTCTCAAGCCAGAGTGATTTTATTCTTTGCTGAAATAACAATTTTAATGAAGAAAGGCAAAGAGATGTATTTTGATGTTGTAAAGTATTTGATAATGTAAACACACTGACTAAAAGCTACAAATATAATAAAACTAATAAAGCAAATGTTCAGTAAAATCTACTTGATGGATTGGTTTTGAGCTATACCTACATATAACTGTATACAGTATAGCTACAGTACACATAAATAGTGAGTGTTTTGCTATCAACATAGCATGAGAGCAAAATAAAGAAAGAAATTTATCCTGAAGGTGAAATGATGAGACTGACCCATTCAGATGCATAAATTTTTAAATATGCTGTCATGGTTCAGGAATGGAAGTCCCAAATGTAGATGTTCCAACAGGACTCCAAACCGACTGAAAAAAATTAACCCTGTCCTGTGCAAAACCAGGACAAAAGGTTATGGAGAACTGGATAGATCATGGAAGAGAAATGCAAAATAGGTTTGAGAACTATGAAACCACTACAATATAAATGTGATTTTTCTCCCTTCACAAGTTTAGTTGGAGTTATGCTTTCTAGACAACTCCTTTTTCATCTACAGCAACAAAGACTTGGTCAAACATGCCCTTACCAAGCTGAAATTCCTCCTTAGACAAACTCCTTCCCATGCAACTTTATACTGATATTTACTTGAGTACATGCCTTGCTAGTACAGAAAATTTGCCCAGGTCAGTGGAAAGACGCACTTTTAGAGAAGAATCTGTAAGAGGTTAGTGTGGATATGTAGAATTTTTGTGTAAATAACTTCCAGTGATTTTGATGACTACTGTTTTAAAATAGATAGAACTGTATGCAAGGAGAAAAGGCAGTGTTTGAGATTAAGATAATGTTAAAAAAATGTGTTTGATGAATTCTGTACTCAGGGAACCTTATATTAATCTTTGACAATGCCAGTACTTTTAGCACTAAATATAGCATAATTCAGATGGAAGTTTCTAGCCTCTTTCTGAATTTAGACACAGTAGGGCTCATAAGGAATGCTCACTTGACAACAAATAAGAAGAAAGAGCAATTTATCAAACGTTTATATGTAATATCTTCACATTTCTAATTACTTTAAGGTTCAGGAAGACTGATATATGTGACTTATTTCTTTTAGAGGAACAGAAATCAAACATTATTTTGCTTTTGCAATAGAATGTATGAAATAGAAAGCAGCGTTTTAAGATGCCTTGCAATGTTTTCGTAACTCATTGGTTTCAAATAATACGAAATAAAGAAACAGACAAGTCATCTTCTTCCCAGCTTGGATTTTTTTCAGAACCAGAACTGATACTTATGTTCTATGAGACTGGAGTCAGAAATATAATTTCAGCTCAGGTGGTGAGCAGCTTTTCCAATGCTGTTCTGAATATGTCATCTCCCACTAATATCTCATCAACGCAAGCTCCATTTGTCCCTAAAAGCTTTCTCTGTGTTTCTGCACTTAGATTTTTACATATGTCTGAAAATTACTACTGCCAAATGCAGGTCAAAATTATGCACCCTTTGGGAGAGATGGACAGTGTGGCCAGGCAGGGAATTCTGCCCCTCTACTTTGCTCTGGTGACACCCCACTTCAGGTACTGGAAGGCGTCCCTGACCATGATGGGAAGGCTGGAACTAGATGATCTTTAGCATCCCTTTCAATACAGGCCATTCTGAATGTTCCTGAGGAAAAACCCTGTAAATTGCAAATCCTGAGGGAAAAAAAAAATTGAAATAATAATTAGCGATGACAAAAGGAAGTCAATTTCTGCACAAGGCTTAAAAAAATCTGCTCTAAAAAGTACTTGAAACAATGGCAGATAAATGTAAAGCTGATTACATTTTAGTGAGGCGTGTAACTACAATATGATGTTTGTCACAACACAGTATTAAGGTGGTTATATTTCTACTGATGTATTTTCTTTTTTGTGCGTTCTGTGGTTTCATCTTTGCAGAAATAAAGCAAGAGTTGTAAGCTAAAAAAATATATATGTACTTTACATTAATGGGTCAGATGCGCAGTGTTTCCTGCACCCTGATTTATGCTATCTGTGGAGGCAATGCAGAATTTCCTCATTTGTCAGTGATTTCCTACAAATTCCGCCGCGTCCAAGCATTTCCACTTGAAATTACAGTGTCACATTGTATCTCTAGCATTCCTGCTCTAAACTACTGTTAATCAGCAGACTTGTCTTAAAATAGTCTTTTAGGGCCACAGCCTGCCTCTGTATTAGTTGCTTGATTTTATATTTATTTATATATATATATATATATATATATGTATGTATGTATGTATGTATGTANATATATATATATAAAATAAAGACTGTCAAATTATGAATGTTAAAATTAACACAGTTTCTTGTTTTACTGGTCTTAGATAGTGACGTATTTTTTAAAAGCAAAGGCTAGTTTTTTTATGATTTGCAGGTTAACATGATGAAAGTTTTGCACACTTCCACTTCCCCATTTCAGAAAGAGTTTTGACATAAAAAGCAAATAAAATTTAAAAAGTAAGTAAAACCAACAGTTAGGAAATAGGCATTGTCTCTGAGAAGACCTCTTTAAGATGCTGTATATTTCTCTGTAATTAGTTTTTCCTCTCTCCATGTTTCTCTATGGTGCCTCAACAGTCTGATACTTCCTGATACTTCCAATTTTTGCACATTCCATCTCATTTTGACATCAGCCAGTTGTATTTCCTAACTTTTTTCGTTTCTGTGTTGACACACATCGTTCTACCACCATTAAATTACAAATGTCCTTTGTAGAAAAGAAAAAGCGTAGTTCTTTCACTTACTGAACTCCACTAAAGAAAAAGGATGATTGTTTTTTCGTGACAGCATCAGGACACACTGTCAGTGAAAGCTGCACTTTCCATTAAGGGAATTGAAATGCCATTAGTCTTGGCACATGCTGATTTTCCTTGTTGTTTTGCTCACTCTCTAATTGTCAGTCTGAGAATTTTTAGTTGAATTCTCACAAGTATAGTTATGTTTCATTGAGTCTGCCTATCTTTTGTCAGGATAATATACAGCCACACAGGGGCTTTGGTGTTGTTTCAGACCATGTTCAGATCCAGTTCCAGACTGAACTGGATCGCAGGGATGTCTTGTCTCACTCTCCCCATGGGGCAATAAGGGCTGAAGCCACTGGCAAGCACACTGGGGGTGTTTACCTGTTTCTATTCTCTCTGTCAAGCAATTTTGTAGCAATTTGATCATGGTTACGGAGGAAAGGCAAAACCTGTCCATGAGCCTGGAAATTTTTCAGACTTCAAAAGTCCTAGCATAAGCAGTCATTAAGAAGCATCTCACTCCAAGAAGTCAGGCAGGAGTAGGAGGTCGTATTGTCAGCTGAGTGTGACTGTCCTTTCTTTTACTTTCTGTGCCTAAATCTTATTTACATAAATGCAAAGTATAAGTTTGGAGATAGATTTTTATATTTACTATTTTTCCATCTCCCATTGTGTTGCTAAGTTTTAGCAGTTTATTTACCTCTATCTCCCTTACCTTTTCTGCAAATGACACATATTTGATTGACAGTTAATTTATAAGAGTTTCAAATAACCAACAAAATTTTTGCAACATAATTCCCAACCATATTACTTATTTATTTCCTGCTGGTCTTCTAAGACCTTATTTATGGATATATTCCCGAAGGAGCTGCAGTCTCAGGTACACTGCTGTCTCTCTGGGGCAAAGGCCGAAAAAAAAAAAAACCACCAAACTATAAGGCACCTGCCCAGTGCTTTGGCATTGTGGCATATTCAGACATATTCTTAAAGGGAATTTTGACATGTGCTTGCTGTTTTTGAAGACTGATTTGGGCAACCATATCAAATATTGTGAATTCCTAGGCAGTAGTAAAGAGATGCTTTCTCTCTTTCTCTAGATTCTTAAATGACAAAGGATTGGTTCTGACACCAGTGAGACAGTGGAAAAAGACAACTAAGAAATGCCTGCTGACCATGACAAGCACTGCAAAACAGATCGGCCACCAACTCCTGCTGGTATCTTAGGGTGAAGGCCACCGTGGGTATTGCAAGAAAAGGAAGTGTTGAGATAGGGAACGACACACAGTCCCCAGGCAGGTGCAAAGGAGAGCCGCTTTATTGCAAAAGCCCGGCCCTTTCAAGCAGTCAGCCGGTTATCTGCTTACATAATTTTAAAGCATAACAAACATAATTCAACCAACCACCACACACCACGATGTGAACACGCAACAGTCACACAGCATGTTTTGCTACCCCTAAGTCAGCTGTATCTCTTTCCCACAGTCCTTTTCGACTTAGCCGAAACAACAGGCCTGAGCCATGATTTTACAAAGGCAACAAGGCCTTCATTTTATAAGGTTTTACCTATGTGCAACAAGGGAGCTACAGGAATAGGGAGAAACCTAAACCCTGCGTTGCAATGTGTTATTATGGCACTGCCAAACCTGTTGATAGTTCTCCTGCTGCCTCTGCTTAGCCAAGAGCTACGCTGGTAACCTTAAGGCAGAGGAGCTCTATCTGCTGGTAACAGAACTGCTCTGGGTAGAGTAGATACCTTTCTTGGGCTATGTTGCAAAACATCCTTATTTTCATTATATTTTGCAGAACCCCGTAGAGGTTTGTATTTCCTATTCCCTAGATTTTTTGTCACCATTCATTTCCATTTATAACTTCTCTTTCTTGTTCATTTATCCAGGGATTTTACTGCTATGATTGTTATTTTCCTCGCTGAGCCATTCTTCTTAGCTGTTAATGAGAAAATCCCCTGGGTTTGCCTTCAGTATTTGAATTTCGTAGTTTAGCACTCTTTATCCAATAGATACTTTGACTTCAGCTGTGCTCTGCTCTGCTCTGTCACCATTGTAAGTTTATTTGTTTTGTTAACTTGCCCTAAGACATAACAATGTGGCTAAGGAAGGAAAAAATGGCTCTGTACTATTCAGGTCCCAAGGCAGGTGTTGGCAGGAGGGGCTGTAACCATTTATTCACTGGTGAACCAATACATACATGGCTATTTTGGGGAAAAAAGGGTTATCAAGTGAATAAAAGAGAATGAAGTCTAGGTAGCTAACTAACAGGGTATTCAGATTCGTAGGAGAGTAACAATCTATGCAGGATTGTGGGGAAAGGAGGGGACTGAGTGAAGTACATCTCGCTATCTTTTGGATTGGAAGGAAGGAAAAAACCTCACCTATTTTCCCCAGTTTTTGACAGAAGAAACAAAGTATTTTCAGGCCTGAAAGAGCAGCCCAACACAGAAGGAAAGGAAAATCATGTTGTTGGGTGGATTTTTTTATTCTAGAAATCTTTGGAAGAGGAATCAGAGTACAGGAATTCAGGCTGTTTGTTGGAATGGTTGTGAGACAAGAAAGAAATGGCAAGGAAAGATTATTTTGGGGTTTTTTTTCTTTTAGTATTGATGCCTTAAATTTTAACTTTTATAATTTAAAATCCTGTACTTTCTAGAGTATAACTCTGAAATTTCTCGTAGTCTGTGAGCTGCTGCTCTCTCAGGCCAGACAGATATAACAAACCCTCTCCAGGCCTGCTCTCCAAGGACACCCAGCCTGTCCTAGGCCCAAAATGTAAACCAACGTCCTGGGAAGGGAGGGTGAGCTTGGGGAAAATTACATCATTAACTGAAGCTTTAACTGGAGAATTGAAATTGATATGCAAAATAGACCAAACTCATAAAAGTGTGAAGAACTCGTGACCTGGGATCCATCTTGGGGTCCATCTTGGCAGTAGCCTCTGGCTCCCCAGGGTGTGCCTTTGAAGGCCCTTCAAATAAATACCTGCCTTTATTCCCTTACTCTTGTCTAGTCTCTGTTTTTTAGGTGGCCTGATAAGGCATCAGTATGATACAAGGAGTCTGCGGATGAATGCAAGCGCAGCTGGTAGAATCTATTTGGTCCAATGTCCTCCAGCAATATCGTCAGCATGATGATGGTGGAAAATCTATGTGTCTACAGAGTATGAGAGCTAGGAAAGCATGGCATGTAATATACAACGTTTTTTTTAGTTTGGCTCTGTAACATCCTTACACAGACTGAAACAGACTGATTTGATCTCCATGGCAATACTCACTTAACCTTTCATTGATCTTCCATGTTTGTCATCAGGTCATAGATCAGCCAAAGCCCCTGCGTGATCCTGGCAAAAGAGTTTGTGTTCTCATGAGTCAGTAAGTCATCCAGACCTGCAACGGATGCATGTAGTGCTGCAAAATCTGGTCTCAAGCAATAGCTGTATCACCACCTCCAGGACAGCCATTTCCAGGTGTATATTCAGAAGGTGCAACTGGCTTCCTTCTACAGAGGGATCTGTAACTTAACTCCTGACTAATCAGGACTAGATTAAGTGGCCATGAGGCATAGTCCACAAAGACTTAGGGTGTCTCTTTGGATGGTAAATTCAATGTCATGGATGTGAAGTAGACAAGTAGTGTGTTTGGACACAATCCGGACCAACATGCTCTGTGGTACCCTGCTTGAGCAGGGAGGTTGCACCAGATGACCTCCAGGTGGATATTTCCACCCTTTCCCATCTTCTAATTTTGTGGTTTGGGGTATGTGACAGAGGCCTGAGGAAGGCTTATGGCATAGCTATGCAGTTAAGTTATAATCTTGGATACACTAAACATCATGTATGCAGATTTTCCGTTCTAGCAAGACCTTGTTTTGTAGAACACAGGCACAAGAAATCTGTGCTGAAAGATGTCAGAGGTGGCATTTGCCTTGTTACAGGGAATTTGAGGTTTCATTATAGTTTCTGACTCAGCCACAGATAAGTGGATACCTTACACTCAAAAATGAGCCACTGGGAAAACATTATTACTGAAATACAAAAAGGAAGAGAAGACTTATGAAAGGTGGTTCAAAAAGCTGGGAGAATGAAAGTTAGGAGAAAGAAAAAGAGATAAGGAAAAGTGATGTAGAAAAATCTACTAAAAATATTATGACTTGGGTTCATATATAAATCATACAAGGGAGAATTACTGTGTACATCTTTCCTCTATTTTGAATACTTTTGTTCACATACCTATTGCAGTTAAATTCATTTTTATACAGTATATAGCTAGGAAAGAATCAGAAAACCTGATAGAGGGGTGTTTTAAGCAAAAACATTTTGAGACGGGGGGTTTTAAGCAAAATATTAAAGCTAGCAAATCTTGTAGCAGTATGTTATATAATTAATATTTACAATGGGATGAGGAAAGGAAGGAAATAAATTCAAATATATAAATAAAATGCTGTTTAGTTCATTGGAGACTAATTAGTCTGAATTTGCTGGTTAGAAAACTGTCACAGAACCACACTTGTGACTTCCGTGGCTCTCGGATGGCTGGTATTACCGTGGCAGCCAGTGCAGCTGGTTCCAGGGCAGCATGTGAGGCAGACAAAGACTCACAGTCATGGTGCTGCTGCTGAGAGGGAGCTGACAGAACCCACAGCCATGTTCTCCATGGCTGAGTCACAAGCAAACCTCTTGAATCATTGATGTACAAATCCTATTCTCATTTGGGCTAGGACTGGAAGGCAGGGAATACCTGCCTTTGGAAGAAATTGGAGTAACATGATGGAGAGAAATAGGCAGAATAAGTGAAAAACATGGGGTGAGCCCTTTTTTGATGTTTACATGTTAGGTAAGATGCAAAAAGACTGCAAATCTTCGTAATCCTTCCGAGAGCAGCATGATAAGCTGTGAAAGGACATTGGCTGGATGCTGGCAGATGTTTAAAAATCAGGAAATATACAAAAGTTTGGCAGCCTGTCTTCAACAAGAATTGTTGTGCTGGTTTGAAAGCAAACCAGTGAGAGACTCCAATGTCAGAAATACAAATTTAATAAGAAACAATAAAATAAAACAAAATAAATGCAATAGTACTAAAAAACCACTGACAGAGTCAGAATACAATCTGGCACACTGTTGGTCAAGGTGTNTTGGTCAGGGTGTTGGTAGCAGTCCGGATAAAGTGGTCCTGTTGAAGAAGTGATCCTGTAGAGAAGAGTCTGGTCTTTGCTTGAAGGTCCAGTGATGTCGCTTCTTGTCCTCTGGGAGTCCAGCAGAAAAGGCTGTTTTGTGCTGTTCCAGAACCTCTGATTATATACAGATGGGAATGCTCAGTTCCTCCTCCTGGGCAGAGCATCTCACAATGTGGGAGTGAGTCATGAGGCAAGGCACTGATGGGCCCATTAACAGGAGATAGTCCGGAGGGGGTTATCTGTGAGTCATGTGCAGGGCCCTTGACTGTCCATTAAAGACAGATAGCCCCCGGAGAGAGTTATCAAGGATGAGTCAAGGTGAATACTGCCACACCTGCTTTATCAGCTTGTGAAGATGATAATAGAATACATGCTTTTAGTTACATTGCAACCTAGGACAATTGTACTCCAAGCTAAAGTATAGCTAAATGCTGTACTTCAGCATTTCCAGAAGGAGCTTTCATCCTTCATGCTCCAGGCTTCCTTTAGTTGAGAGCTGCTGCTCCAAATCTCGCTTCTCCTCAGTGTCGCCATCCAATTAAAAGTAAAAAATACATTTTTCTGCTGGGCCCCTAGTAATAATTAAATTTCCCACCATGCTATTTATTTTACTGCACTGAGGAATTACTTCTTCTTTCTACCTACTGAAGAGGTTCACTGCATGTTGTTTGTGTTGTCATGATATTTCAGGATTAACATTTTCTAGAGTAGTTGTTATAAATGAAAACTTTCGTATTTGTGAATGTCCAGCTTCAATTTTCATGTGTGGGTTTACAAATACTGAGTTGATTCTTTCAACATCTGCATCACCATTAAGTGCTTTCATTCCATTTTTTATGCTACTGAAGAAGTTTTGCCTATATATAAAATTCTTCAGGAAAGTCAAAAGAGCATGGTTTTCAGTAACAGATTTCTTAGGCCTTGTACTTAGGGAGTAAGAATTGCTTAGAAAGTAAGGATTGAACTGATATTTCAAAAGAGTTTTAATTGGAGATGATATAGGACCTTCAATTCTGAATATTTAGACTTCAATGACGAACAGAGCTGTTCTTGAGTACCCAAGAACATATAAACGCCTTAATATTTGTATGAAAATCCAAATGGCATATTCTTGAATGTGTGATTCACCTTGGCTTAGGAGAATATGTTTCTGCTCGGCATCTCTGAGAGTCTAGCTGGAAGAAGTTATAAACATTCAAGTTCTGCTGTTGTGACACTACAGAAAGAAAACAGTGTAACTTTCTTCATGTAATTTCATGTGGTTTATATGTGTGATTTTGTCTATTTAGTTTTCAGCATAGTAATCATTAGGCAACAGCGTCCTCAAGTGTGTTAACCAAAGTGCTTTTCAACCACCAAATACACATTTTCCATATGGGGTATGTTTAAAGCAGTAACTCAAGATGTGTCATTCTGAAGCATTGCCCAGTACAGTGGTATGTCATTCCCAATGCAAGCTCCAATAAACAAATTTGCCCGATCATGACAGGCAATGTAATCTCCTTTCTCCACAATGCTTCAGAAATGCAATCCCATAGGAAAAGATGGATGGCAATTAATATGTTAGATGGTTGGATTGTCTCTAGGCTCAAGAATTATTGTTCTGATCATATTGCTGCAGTTAAAGAAAAAGTCTAATTTTTTTTTTTCTTTAGAATCAGATATGGAAATTTCTTTAGCTTGCAGAAGAAAAGGAGAAAGAGATGTCTTCTCAGAAAGAATAATCTCTCAAAAGGTATGTGAAGCAGTGAGAGGTGCATGTAGAAATGCACAGTTTATTTAAGGTATTTTAAACAACCTGCATTCAATCTAATTGTCAATTACAAAATTACAGGATGAACCATTTGGTATTTACGTGACATGTTTCCTACAACACTTAAACACATGCAAGAGATCTTCCCACTTCTCTCCTCCTGAATTAAAATACTGCAAGATGACTATTTAGTTTGGGGTTCACCATCAAATTTCCCTCCAGAGTGAAGAACGTAAGTCATGTCTTTATAATTTACATTGATGGCTCACTTCTTTTTTACAAAAACAGTCAAGATATAACAGGAAACCCCCTCTTTTTGCATAGTAGCTCAGTGCTTACTGGTGAATACATGTTAAGTATTAACGATGCTATCTGGATACATTCATCTAAAAAATTGCTGAATCCCAGGTTCCATTGAAAATGGTGGTTTACTTTTTCTTGTGGAAATGTGGGGTTTGGGGATTTGGAGAATGGAACCATGCAAATAGTTGTCAGGCTTCATGATTCTGTTATTTATTAGACATAGCTGGCTTGCCATTTCCTTAATCTTTCAGACACGCACGCACGCACACACACACACACACACACACACACACACACACACACACACACGTGTGTGTTTTTCTCTTCCTGCGTCTCTGGAGCACCAGCTATTGCTGACAGCTTTCCCAAATGCATGTGACAGCTTCACTCACAGTACTTAGGAGACAAAGCTGGCAACTTCTTATTTTACAGGCATTTCCTCTGCTTAGCAGGAAAGAGTCAATCTGTAATTGATTCACTATTCACTCCGTAATCTCTCTACAAATAAAGAAATGCTTGCCACTAAACCCAAGGTTTTAGAAATATGTTTTTTATTTTTCTTTACAGAACTTTCCATTAAATTGCAGTTTTGCCTTCTTTCCCTTCCAGTAGCAAAGCAGTGGCAAGGGATACTAACAGATTATTTCAACTCATCTGGTTCCATGATGCAGTGAATGTTCAATGCTCACTTTGATGCCAGACCTGTGTGGGATTTCTAACTGTTCTCACTTTCAAAGGTTAGTAAGGTCAAAGTTTGCTTACTTTTCAAGATGAATTATGTATTTATACTTAGAGTAAAAGAAGTTATCAGGCCCAAAACCTCTTATTTGATTAATATGGCACAGAAAGAGGTATCTCATCTATTAACAAGTCAGTGCAAAGTGATTTAAAAAACATGAAAACTGATGCAAAATGGATGTGTCTACTGAGGTGGAATGAGCAAAAAATCAGACTGCAGTTTTTACAATATATGGAAATATTTTACAGCAATTTTTTCAGGCAAGCTCTAAACCAAATACTTTTCTCATGTTTTGTGAATTGATTTTGAGATAAAGCATTTAACAAAATTTGAGATAAAGCATTGAAATCATTTGAAGGACAAAAAGAATTTGTTTTCATGTGAGATTTGGAAAGAATGAGAGAGAAACAGAAATTCAGAAACATATGCTAATGAAGTGATAGAGATTAAATGGTTTTATGTGAGGTCAGCTGCTGATAAAGTTCTAGCAATTCCTGGCCTTTTTCATACTGCAGAGCAGTTGGTGAAAGGTGATGCACAAAGGAAAACATGGTACCTGAAAGAAAATTATTAATTATTGAATGATATTGTGTAAGGGGATATCTCAGACCAGTAACTGTATTTGCACCCAGGGGCAAGTCTGGAGCTGCCACCAAAACTGTGAGTTGTCTGCCAAGATGCTGGTGCTAAAAAATATGTATGAAATATTGTTATCTAAAATTGGTATCTGAGATTCATGTATGTATTCCAGAGAAGATAAAAGAAAACCAACACAGTGAAGAAGCATCTTCACTACTAGGCACTTACAGATCTACTTTTTATAATACCAACTGCTAGGATAAATGGGAGGAAACACCTCCTCCTATGAAATTCTGAGACTTGTTAAATTCAATAATAAAGACTTTTACTTAATGCTATGAATCCTTTCCTTCTCTGAATTATCTCTATTCCTTTATAGGAAAAACAAAATAAAAAGCTCTTGTAAGTTCACAGCAGAAAACACTATTTCTATCTATATGTCTAGTTATCATGGAATTAGAGTTTGTCTTCATAGTTTTGCAAGCATGTGTACGGAGGACACAAAATTTCTATAATATAAGCACTTGGCTTTGTTTTTCCGCATCTGAATGTTAAGGGAAGGAAGCTGAAATATTCTTGGTGATGTCAATCATAGAAGCATAGGATACTAGGTTGGAAGGGAACCTCAAGGATCATTTGGTTCAGCATTCCTCTTAAAATTCTGTCTTAAAATTTTCCAATGTTTGGGTAGTCAACCATTCTCAGGGGAGATAATTTCACTGTCTGACTATTCTCATTGTGAAAAATGTTCCTCTTACGTGTAATTGAAATCTTCCTAAGAGTAAGCTGCACTTACTATCCCTTCTCTTTCTCATGTGACTCCTTGTAAAAACAGGGTTTCCTTTGTCTTTGCAGTCATCTTTTAAATACTGAAACATGGCCTCCTCTAAGCTTTCTTTACTCAAAGCTAATCAAACCTGTCTCTCTCAGCCTCTTCAGCTATCTCAGCTCAACCCAGCTCTCTTCTCAGCCCCCTAATCATCTCTGTGGCCCTTCTTTGGACCTTTTCCAGCTTGTCCACATCTTTTTTGCATAGTGAAGACCAAAACTGAGCACACTATTCCACCTGTGGCTTGACCAGAGTTGGGTAGATTAGAAAGATGACTTTTTTTCTCTGCTGCTGATGCTCTTATTGATACAGCCCAGCATCACATTGGTTTCCTTTGCTGCATCGTCATAGAGTTTACCCATATGAGCTCGTTGCCCACCAGGTCCTTTCCACCACCAGGTAGATCCTAGCCTGTCCTGCACTTCTGGGTTATGTTTTTCCAAGTGCAATACCTCACACTTGACTGGTTAGCCCACTCTTTCAGCCTATCCAGGTTAAATGAGGCCACTGTGGAGCGCACCACCCAGGCACTGAATTGGCTCACAGATTCTGCTGTATGGGTGGATCAGTGGCCTCTATCTAAACACAAAGTACTAGCGCTCCATGTCCTCATGGAGGAGCAGTTGGTCAAAGGTGACATCGTCGAGACCAACAGCCCTTGGAATTCTCCGGTGTTTGTAATCAAGAAGCCGGGCAAGGACAGGTGGCGTCTCCTCCACGACCCATGTCAAATAAATGCGGTCGTTGAGGACATGCGACCTCTGCAGCCGGGCATGCCATCCCCGGCAATGCTCCCACAGGATTGGCCCATGGCAGTCCTGGACATTAAAGACTGGTTTTTTAATATTCCCCTACACCCAGACGACGCGCCCAAGTTTGCATTCTCCATACCGTGTATCACCCGTGAGGCGCCCATGAGGCGGTTCCACTGGCGCGTGCTCCCACAAGGCATGAAGAACAGCCCCACACTATGCCAGGAGTACGTCGCCAGGCTCCTGTCACCGATCCGGAACCGCTTCCCGAGGGTCGTTCTTTTACATTACATGGACGACATCCTCGTCTGTGCCCCAAGATCTCACCAGCTGGATTTGGCCCTGCAGGCAACGATCAAGGCCCTGAACGAGCGTGGCTTTGAGCTGCAGATGGAGAAGGTACAGCGCATCGTGCGTGGAAATTCCTAGGTTTGCGGATCGCAGAGCGGACTATCACTCCCCAGAAGGTGACCATCAACACCAACCCTAAGACTCTCAACAAGCTCCAGCAGCTCTGCAGGGAGATGAAGTGGATCAGGCCATACTTAGGGATTTCCTCTGAAGACCTGGCACCGCTGTTCAACCTCCTGCGTGGACCCACGGAAGTGACATCTCCAAGGACACTCACAGCAGAGGCGAGACAGGCCGTCAGACGAGCGGAGGACGCGATGGCCCAGAGGCAGGCAAACCGGTGCGTACCTGACCTGCCATTTTCACTGATAATTCTGGGTGCTCCACCGCACCACCACTCTATGATTTTTCAGTGGGATGAGTCCCAAGCCGACCCACTGATAATCATGGAATGGGTGTTTTTACCACACCAGCTCTCCAAGACCATCGCAATGCCCCAGGAGGCTATGGCCCAACTCATTATTAAATCTAGGGCACGCATCTTAACCCTCTCTGGGTGTGACTTTACAAACATACATATGCCAATAACAGCAGGGGACTTGGAGCATTTGCTCCAGCACAATAACGAATTACAGATAGCCCTTGATTCATACCCCAGGCAAATTAAAACTGATAAGCCGAAGCACAAGTTTTTCAATTTGGCTTTTCGATTATTGCCAAAACGAATCCAAAGTAACAGGCCCTCGATGCCCTGACAGTTTATACTGATGGCTCAGGTCACTCCAACAAATCAGTCCTGACTTGGAGAGACCGAAAACAAATAAGTGGGAGAATGACATTGAAATTGTCGAAGGGTCTCTGCAAGTTGCAGAGCTCACTGCCATCGTCAGGGCATTCGACAGGTTTTCGGAACCTTTCAACATCATCATGGATTCAACGTACGTAGCCAGGGTAATATCAAGAGCAGAGCATGCCATCCTCAAGAAGTCCCCAGTGAAAAGATATTTTGGCTTCTCATGAAATTGATATATCTCGTCTCCCACTGTGAGAACCCATTTTATGTAATGCATGTAAGGCTGCACTCAAAACTTTCCGGTCCCATTGTCAAAGGGAATGAGAGGGCAGACGCATTGGCCGCGATTGTCAAATTGGCCACAACCCCAAATTTATTCGAACAGGTGAAACTGAGCCATAGTGTCCATCATCAAAATGCCCAGGCCTTGGTGGGAGACTATCAGCTCACCAGGGAGCAGGCCAGGCCATTGTTGCCACCTGCCCTCAGTGCCAAAACTACCAGCTGCTGGCACTGGGTGCAGGGGTCAATCCAAGGGGGCTCAACAGTGGAGAGCTGTGGCAGGTGGATGTCACTCACGTACCTGAGTTCGGCAGGTACAGGTTTGTGCACGTGTCAGTGGATACCTTCTCCAACGCCGTCTACACCTCAGCCCATGCAGGAGAGAGAGACACAGATGTCCAGCGCCACCTTCTCCAAGCTTTTGCCATGCTTGGGATCCCAAAGAAGATCAAAACAGACAACGGGCCTGCCTATGCATCCAAGTCCCTGCAGTCCTTTCTACAGGAGTGGGGGGTCTCCCACACCACCGGTATCCCCCACTCCCCAGCTGGCCAATCCATTGTGGAAAGGACCCACCAGGCCATCAAAAGGTTCCTGAAGCGCCAAAAGGGAGGGGACCAGGTCGACACACCAACAGCCCGGCTGTGCAGGGCCATATTTACCCTGAACTTCCTAAACTGCACCCATGAGGAAGAATGCCCCCCCATCTTGAGACATTTTTTAATAGCAAACAGAACGAGTTCTCACAGAAGGAGAGACCCCCAGTGTTGTACAAGGACCCTGAGACCAAGCAAATGAAAGGGCCATTTCCCCTCATCACCTGGGGGAGAGACTATGCGTGCGTAGCAGTGCCCACTGGACCGCTGTGGATCCCCGGCAGATGGGTGAAACAATTTGTTCAAGACAAGCACATTAACATCACAGACAAGGAGAAGACAGTTGCCTGTGCTGCCCGGATAAGNGCGGCACTCATGAGGGCGTGGATTGTCCCCCAGCCAAATTTTGTTGCCTTTCTGCTAATTGTGGCCTTTGTGATTGTACACAATAGCATGCATATGAAAACAGACGCTGCATTTTCAGTAGCACAAATAAGATACAATGCAAATGGAAAAACCAAACAAAATTTCTCATTTGCCTTGCAAAATATGTATTAAACCCATTTAAAGCCTCAGAATGAGCTTAGGTATTGTATATGTCCTGTGCTGATCCTCTGCAAACAGGAGATTTTTATTCAGCTAGACCTCTGCTTATTGCCCACTGAAATCTTTTTAAACAAATAAGTGACTTATCAGTATTTATCTTGCCCTCTATAATAAGAGTGAACTTTAATCTAAACCTAATTCTGTGCATGAGTATACACATTTCTGCTTGACAGTGACCATTAAAACCACACAGCAGTTATACAAACACTCTGAAAGTATTATTTCACAAATTACAGGGAAAACATTTTGAAACCTTCCTTTAAAAAAGCAAATCAGGGATAAGATTTACTTAAAGAAATGAATTGTCTTGATTTTAATACCCATGCAGATGGAGAAAAAATTGTCTGAGGAATTGAAATAGCTAGTCCAAGACTCACATTCTTGGGAAAGGGAGCTTTAGAGAAAGAGACAAAATGAAACCTCATGGATAATTTCATTTCTATTTCGCATTCTTCTTTAGTTCACCTCCACAGTAAAGCCATTGTAAATCTTTTTAGCAGATAATTGAGGAACTACTAACAGCATCCTGTTGTCTAACTAAAAAAGCCATTGATGATTTAGATGGACACTGTACTTCTAGTATGTAAAAAGGTGTAGTTTTCTGGTGGTGATGGTAAGAGAGAATAAAGCATTCTCCAAATATTCAGCAAGAGTTAGCAGATGTTTAAAGGCCAAAGAAATTAAAACCTCTTTTCAAGGAGTCTGTTATAACAGAGAACCATTTACTTGTTTGACTGCGTGACTAGGACACTTCAAAGCTGAAATATACCAGACTTGTTTATGTTAGAGAATGTGACATGCCTCTGTGAAACCACCCATGGCATCAAGCTACATGGTCATGTGAAAGATTCCACCTCCTGGGCTTTTTGAGATTTATTCTTCCATTTAATAGGAAAAGGTGATTTGTGACACTTTGTTAAATGAAGTTTTTAAAAATCACATATTTAGCTAGTATAATTAAGCATTATTGAGAAGCCCTAAAAGAACAGTTACCCAAGACCATGCAAAACTGTCAAAGGCTTATTTCATTCTAAATGCACTATGTCTTCCAGATGCTGTTGTAAATGCTAATAGTAACACAGTTTAACTAATCATGTTATTATTACTCAATAATTGAAGAGACACTATCAAAAGTTAAAATCTGACATTTAAAATACAGCTTGTACAGGTACAAAGCATTAAAATTATGGCACCTGCCTATAAATTAATAAAACACAGAATTAGTATAACGAATGAGAGTAGTAGCAGAAGAAACTGTTCAATTTGACCTTATTATTGAAAACAATGACAGACAGGTACCTATTGCATTATCTCAGTTCTGCATTAGCTAGAAATACATTCAGATCATAACAACTAAGTTATTAAAATGTCATATAAATTCTCAGCAGTTTTTCAGCTAACAAAAAAGACCATAGGAGTGCTTGAATTATTTGCATTTTATTATAGCTTTTCCTTTATGTCCGATTAGACTCCCAAAACTGCGGATCAAGCTGATACACATCAAGTGGTGGATAGTGCTCAAGGAAATTTGATTCCCTGGAAAGGTTGAATTACTGGACTTGGTCATTTGTCTGGAAAGTTTTGGGGGACATCAAAACATGGAAATACATGGGTTTGGATAACTGTGAGTATTGCTATGTTAGTGACTCATGGCAGGGGACTTAGGTTAAAACTGAAAAAGGAAAAGAAAATGTGTTTCATAGACCTTTTTGGTACTTAGTTAGCACATTGAGCTTATAGTTAGTCCATTTCAGATACCTTACAGGTTTGAGATTCTTTGCTATCAGGAGCAATTGCACCTGATCCTGAATACAGGCCTTATCTGTGCATATGAAGATACAGTAATAGAATCACGGAACACTTTGGGTTGGAGGACACTTCAAAGTTATCTTGTTCACTGACCTGTCTTGGGCAGGGACACATTACACTAAATCAGGTTGCTTCATGCACACCTGAACTTGAACACCTCCAGTGTTGTGGCATCAACAGCTTCCTGGGGAAACTTGTTTCAATGTCTCACCATCCTCCTTGTAAAATATTCTTCCCTACATCAAATCTAAATGTAATCTCTTTTAATTTAAAATCATTGTACTCACAATACAGGCCTCAGTAAAAAGTGTGTCTCCGTCTTATAAGCCCACTTAATTATTGCAAAGGTGCAATAAAATCTGCCCCAAGTCATCTCCAGGCTGAACAACCCCAACTCTCTCAGTCTTTCCTTATAGGAGAGGTGTTCCTGCCCTCTGACCATTTTTGTGGTTCCCCTCTGAACCCACTCTGTAACAAGTCCATGTCCTTCCTGTGCTGGGACCCCAGAGCTGGAGGCAGCTCTGCAGGTGGGGTCTCACCAGAGTGGGGCAGAGGGGCAGAATCCCCTCCCTCCCCTGCTGCCCACAGGGCTTTGGATGCAGCCCAGGACACACTTGGCTTTCTGGGCTGGGAGTGCCCATGGCTGGCTCATGTCCAGCCTTTCACCCCCCAGCCCCCACCAGTCCTTCTGGGTAGGGCTGCTCTCCATCTGTTCACCCCCAGCTTCGGTTGGCACTGGGGATTGCCCCAACTCAGGTGCAGCACCAGCACCTGGCCTTGTTAAACCTCATGATCCCATGGGCTACTTCTCAAGCTTGTCCAGGTCCCCCTGTATGGCATCCCATCCTTCAGGAGTGTCAACAGCACCACTCAGCTTGGTGTCATCTGCAAACTTGCTGACGGTGCACTCGATCCCTTTGTCTGTGTCATTAATAACAATATTAAATAGAATGGTTCCTAATACTGAGTCTTGAGGGACATCATTCATTACAGCTGGAATTGAACCACTGACTGTAACACTTTGGATGAGGCTGTCTAGCCTGTTTCTCACCTATCTCTCTGTTGGAGGTTAGGATTTTTTCCTTGTTTTTTCTTTCTCTCATGGAATTTTGTCCTGTTTGTTGCTAAGAGAAAATAACTACTGATACTCAAGAGAACAAAAGATATGGCTGAGAAGAGGAAGAGAGGGAAGGGTGCAGCTGGCTACTCTCTTACATGTGGGGTTTTCTCTTGGGAAGGGCAGAGATATGGCAATGTTTTGGCCGGAGGGTGAGTCGCTGGGCTCGACTCCTCTCTTGCTGTCTGGCCCTTGCCATCGGAGGAGGTCAGTCAAACTGTTGCTTACCACTGGGAGAATCCACTGCCACTGCAGAGCACGGCCCTGGATTGCTTCTTCCTTACTGTTGGGTGAGCCTTTGTTCGTAAGAGCAGCTGTTGCACTGGGACCTTATTAATACCCAATCTGACTGGAAATGATACTCACCATGTATTCGGGTGCTTCAGAGGAGAAGCTGGGACCCCGAGCCCCTTCCCCCTTCCCGGAGGACGCATCTCCCTGGCTGCATGGGGCAGCTGCCACAGAGAAGCCCAGCCGTCGCTGCTCAACTCTGCTGCTTTCTGTCACTGCCACAGGCTTTTTCACTACACTCTAACCCAGCACCCTGCGTCCACCTTGTGATAAACACATATTATGGTTTTTCTCAAATATTGGGGTAGATACCAAGTGTTGTGCATTATGACATTGACTTTGTGGGAGTGGTTTTTCTGTTATGAGCAGACGGAATTTTTTCTGTTATAGGTGATGACTTTCACTGGGGCCTAGAGTTTTTTTAAATATAAATGTTGCATTGTGATAGGAGAGTTGTTGTAATTGGAAAACATCTAACCAATGAGGGAATCGAAACCTATTGAATGTATTGAAAAGTAACAACTGCCCTGCATGAGGATGACTGCTCATGCTCTAAAAAGGTGAAACAGAAGAGGAGTCATTTTAACCTGTTCAAAAAATGTTTTAATATGAATAATGGTTTATAAATATGTATTTGGCTGATGCAATACCTAGGGTATCTAAGGGGGTTGCTATTGTTAACCGGTGTGCTTCTGGCTGTGGCTATGCCCCCAGCACTGTTACTTTTGCTTTGTTGACCTTGTCCTTTAATAAATCTTTCACATTTTAATTGATGAGTGAGCTCAGTTTCTCACACATCGGAACCCCACCGCTCCTGCTAAGACTGCAGAGTTTTCTGTTACATTTTGTTTGCCACCGTGGGGGGGCCCCATCCCTTCCATCCCTTCCATCCCTTCCGTCCCAGCGGCCTCTCTGAGGTTCCTGCTGCAGCGCATTCCGCCATCCAGCCCGTCCGCCATTGCCACACGAAGGAGACGCGACCGACCTCACACCACAGCGCCCCCTGCAGGGCCATTTTGAGCCACCTTAAATAAAAAAAGCACATATTAAAAGCTCTTCAGGCACTAAGTTAGACTAGAATTGCACCTACAAATTTCCCAGTGTTTGGCAGTTTACAGAGGCTTTCTTGAAACAGGTACACACTTCAGTGCAGCATTAGTTGAAAGTAGTATTTCAGCTGTAGTCTGTTCCAAAATTACTGTGTTCTTCTAGGGGAATTTATGAGACATCAGTAAGCTGTTTCTCTTTGATAAGTCCTGGTTGTATCAAATATTGTAGTATTTCTTAGTGGCCAGATGAAAAACCCAATACTTAGTCATTGTCTCTCATGCCTGCAACTTTGAACTTTGCTGAAATTGCAATGAGCTTCACATGTTAGTTTTGACCAGCAGCCCTTTAACTAATGCCTTTCTAACCAAAAGGAATGAACCTAAACCAAACAGAACAGATTTTTTCCTATATGATTCATATTTAAGAAAGAAAACAGTTTCTGTCTGGTAGTGTCATATGTGAGATATTTATTAAGGGTAAATGGACGTATTTTATGCTAATAATTTTTTTTATAAAACCATCACAGTCAAATGCTTCAAGAACTAAGCAGTCTAGGATTTTAATAAATACCTAATCTAAGCTTGTTTTTATTTTCATAAAAGTACTGTTGAGTGCTTTATGTTCAGGGACATTTACCTACAATAACCCTCTTGATTAACTTGACAGAATTTTCTTTCTCTTAGTGTTAAAATTTTGCTCTTAGTAGCTTTATTTCTCTCAATAATTGGTCCTTTTAATAGTGTAGGCATTTACAAAAAAAATGTGGCTTGGGAGCAGAATAAACATTCTTACACAGCTGCATGCTTCTGGTTTGCAAACTGAATTAGGTTTGGATAAAGAGCAGCCAAATCAGACAGCCCCATAAATATTTGGAAAATTATACAGCTATCCTTATTACTACTGCTATCCTTACTAGTATTATTTAATGAATATAATGGTATCACTTTGTGTACTTTCAGACCATATGCTTTACAGTTTGTAATCAAGTCCAGAATATACTCAATATATTTGCCATATTTCCTCATATAACCTTTTTCTAATGCTGGTATCCTAAAGTACTTTATATTCCCAGCATCCCCATAGCTTTAAGCAACATAAAAAGTAGAGAGTGTTCATTTTGTACTGAAATATTTGTTAAATGTATGGAAGAGTTTAAAAATTACGTTTTCAGAAATTAAGAAATGCTGGTATTTATTACATTTGTTTCAACTTGAACGCATCTTCTGTAAAGCATTTGAAATAACTGGAAACTCATAATGTTACTGATACTCATAGACATCATGAAATCTGTATTCCAAAATATTATCATAGCAAGCACTGCTGTGTTTTCATATTTTCAGTATGTTCCTTTTATGTGAGTAAATTATGCTTCCTAAGACATCTGTAATATAACCAATAATAATTTACCTAAAATGAAATTACGAGCTTAATGTTTTGAACTCCTTGATAGACTAGCATAAACCATAAAAGTAAACAAAGCACACAAAATCAGTCAAGAGTGACTGGCAAAGAACATGTGACTTGTCTCACTGATATCCTGCAGATATGGAATAGCTGAGGGTTTGGACAGGTTTTTGGGCTGCCTTTGATTATATCAAATGGCTAGGAGATGATGGCAAGAGACTCCAACAGGTTATTTCATAAACTTCCTTTTGTCTGTTCAATCTTGCTCTATGCAGTAGAAAAAAAAATTGTCCTCTAATTCTTGAAGAAAACAATTCTTTTCTATCATCCTATTACTTAATTATATTGATTATATCAATAAAAATTTATAGAGATTACACTATGCATGAGCAAACAGTGTATGTCCTTCGTAAACCTACTCCATCCATTAAAAATAGGGGGGGTTATGATTTTTATGATTTATGATCAGAAATTTAAGCAAGAAAACATGTTAGTTTTCATAAACTAATATGACAGTGCTATTAAAAATAATTAAGCATTTAATACAGAAATAATTGGAAACCTCATCTAATTATGCTAATTTTTTTAATACCCTGTGTTGGCTTTCTCTTTCCTTTTTGTTCAAGTCCATACTTGTTTCCACGTAGAAGCAGCCTGTCATCCAAATAGAAAGGATACTCAGCCTTTCGAATTTAATGTGTTCGAATTTACATTTATCAAAGCAATTTGAGTCTTGAATTTAGCAGTTACTAAAGAAAACATGTTTATGCAAAAAACAATCTGACCAGCTCCATTCCTCTTCTACAACTGCCAGTTTTTCTGCTGTGTTTAGGATCTTGACATATTGTCAGTAATGGATGGGGTTTAACAATTTTCTGTTATTGTTTCTAGCAAAACCAAAATAAAACAGACCTCTTTCCCCAAAATTCCAAGAGAAACTATAAGAAAAAAGCCTAAAACCTTCCTTTTTTTCAGCCACTTTTATAGTGGATGTGCTGTAACTTAATGTAGTGTGATTTTATTTGCTATTTAAACTACAATTCAGGAGACATTAACTTAATACAAGTAAACTGGATTTTGGAGTGGGCTTCTGTCCACTTATAAGACTGGAAAACTCTGACATAGGCTTGTTTGAGAACTTAAATTGGGCTAGACCATTTAGTAATAAATTTCATTTTCACATTAGCGTTAGGAGTGTTGGACGGTGTGAAGGGATTCTATCTAGTTTTGGAATTGAGGCAGAGAGCTAAGTGCAGAGGATGAATCTAGAAAAGTAATATTTAAGCATTTAAATAATGAATTCATAAGTAAATACTGGGTTATAAAACAAAAAATCTTGCTCTCAAAGAGAAATTGGTGGAATCACATCTTTTAAAGTTATGGTTTATTTATACTTCCACTTAGATATTGTTGACAATAAAAATCACTTACACTATATTTAAAAAGATAAAAGTTATATATGGTAGATATGTATTCAGAGCAAGTGAAGTGAAAATCATTGGCTGGTAAATGTGCTTGACTAATTAGACTTATGCAACTATAAACTTACTGGTAGTTATAGAGAAAATTATTAAGGGAAAATATTTTAAGACTATCTTTCAGAAAAAAATCCCTCTCTTCTTTCTGTTTATTGAAATTCATTACCTGGCAGTAGAAATAGCCTATGTCCTAGAAGTTCAGCCTAGAGCTTCTGTTTTGGTTCAGAGATTTTTTTGAGTAACACAATAATAAAATAAGGTAGAGAAGCACAGTGAATACACTGCAGAATAGTCTGTATTAGCAGAAACAGAACCAACTTATTGAATAGCTGTAAAAAAAAAAGCTGGTAGAAAAGTAAAAGAGGTGTTTTGAGACCTAGGCACTGCCTATGAAGGCATTAGCATTTGGCCACATTTGAAGACACGGTGTCCTTATGCTCTGAGTCTCAGGAAAATGAGCTGCAAGGAGGTTTAGGACCAGTGTACCACAACATCACACACAGGAAAAGTAATTCAGGCTGGAAGAGGCCTCAGGACATCTCAAGCCCAGCTCCTGACTACAGCAGGGTCAGCTCTGGTGGCAGAGTTGGTCCTGAGGAGTAATGACAAATCCTTTCTTCCTCCAAGCAAGGCAAATTCCTCTAAAACTCGTGCTCTGTGGGGACTCTAGCTCTTGGTAGCAAGCTTTTGAGAGCTAATGTTTGGAGGAATTGTCTGATGAATACCAGGTGTTGGCTCCTACACTTTACCCGTTATCTTACTGAGGTAGTATTGGGACTTTCAGCAGCACTTCATCTGTGTTATGAATTAAGCAGTGATAGGTAGTATTCCAGTAATAAAATTCAAAAAGCTACTCTGTCATAATGTTAAACTTTTCACAGGCAATTTTACAGGACCAGAAACTCTGTTCTAGGAGATTCTCAGACCCAGTTTAGGACTTAGAAACCGGGTTCTGAAAATGGATTCCAGTAGACAGCTTGCTATCCTTTTTAGGAGGCAAAACATGTTTAGGTGGAAGAATGAAGGCTGTTCACTGCTAGAGTGCCAAAAAGCAGCTGAGTTTGTGTTCATTAGCCATACTTGCAAAGGAAATTGCAAAGGAAGGGAGGGAAAGGAAGCTTGCAAGAGAAAGATCTTCTCAGTGAACACTATGAATCTGAAAAATGAAAGTATAACTAAAGGCTTGGATGTTTATCAGGGCTTGTTTTTCCCCTTCTATTTTTTAATGGGTCTTTTAGGTCTGATTACTTTTTCTTTACTTTTCATTTCTACCTTATATTGGATAAGCTGGTCCCCATGAAAATGAAGATGAAAACCATTATTTTTTTGGTAAGCTCTTATAAATGTGTTTAACTGGAATTTATTCTACTACCTGTACTTTCAAAACTGATTTTTATGTTTGTCTGTTGGTTCTTGACATACACATGTGCTTAGTGAAACAGGAGATAGTTAAAGCATTTTAAGTCATCCCGAACTGCAGTAGAGATACTGCATTACTTCTGTTAATAAAATTGTTAGAGTAAATAAAATTTAGTTCTGAATGGTCAAACAGTTAGCTAGTCACAGCTCATGTGTGTGGTGCCAACTGCTGGGGTGGAGTGTCTGTGTTAGGAGATTAAAATTTAGTGTACTGAATTTCTCTTACAGGGGTTTAGAAGTAGCTTGATAAGCCAGACATGGGAAAGACCACTCATTCTGTGGAGCTTTTCAGTCCTTCCAAGAAGTTCATAGTAAGAAGAAATGACTGGAAAGTGAAATTAGGCACAATCAACCAAGAATGCAGCTATGCAGCTGCCATTTCCTAGAAGTACCACCTGGCACTGGAAAAATACGTCAGGAGAGTGACAGGATCTCCATCACTTACTGCTTAAAGAAAAAAAAAAAAAAAAAAAAAAAACGAACACAAAAAAAAAGGATAACAAAATAAAAGGTTAAAACCATTGGGGAAAAAAAAAGCAGAACTGGAAAGAAAAAGGGAAGAAAAGAAAATCTAGTCCAGCCATAATGTAAACATTAGATGCTAGGTGCAATCTGTAATCAGTGTGATCTGCAGAGGGTGTGCAGGCAGGCAGTTACAGCTTCCTTGGGAGGTGGTTGATGCCTCAAGCCTGTCAGTGTCTAAGAGGCATTTGGATAGTACCTTTAATGCCATGGCATTAATTTAATTTTTCGTCAGCTCTGAATTTGTCAGGCACTTGGAGTGCATTGTCACTATAGGTCCCTGCCAGAGACTGAAAACAATTTATGCCTCAAACATTGATATAAAGTTTTAAAGAAGCTACAGCCACAGAAACCTTGAAGAACTTTGGACTGGAAGTCAAACTGCTGATTAGATTAAAAGAAACCCATTGTTCAATCAGCTCAGGCTGAGGGGAAGGTGTGCCTCCACAATAGGCCAAAGCCTCCAGCTGCCATCCCAGCTGAGTTTGGGGTGGAGGGCAGAGCACAGCTCACAGAAGCCAAGTTTACACAGACTCCCCCCAGCCGAGGGGGGAGGGGGAGGTTTTGGGTGCGTGGCGTAACCTCTGGTGAGAGGCAATAAACACCCATCCCCCGAATACACAAACTGGCCCGGCTGTGGAACCCCCAGCCCCACAAACCACATCCACGGGACTTTCACGTGAGAGGCTTTGCCCCACAGGACTGCAAGTGATGCAACAGAGCCAGAGTCCGCTGTAAGAGACTGCCCCCCTCCAGGGGGACATGCCCGGCCATGCCTGCCCGGCCTGAGCATATAAACCCCTGAGATTCTGTGCGTCTCGGGGGGACCTTCACCACCAAGAAGAGCAGCTGGAGAGGATCAACAGAACATCTTTGGGATCCATGGAGTGGTGATATTTCCCTTATTCTGTCCCTGTCACTCTCTTTCTGTCCCCCCTACCTATGTTTTACCTTTCTTTCTTTCTTTCTTTTCTTTCTTTCTTTCTTTCCTTTGTTTCTTTCTTTCTTTCCTTTCTTTCTTTTCCTTCTTTCTTTTCTGTCTTTCTTTCTTTCTCTCTTTCTTTCTCTCTTTTTTTCTTTCTCTCTTTCTTTCTTTCTTTCTTTCTCTCTCTCTCTCTCTCTCTCTCATTTACCATCAAATAAACCCCTTATTATTGTCACTGGCATATGGTCTTGTTTGCACCTTAATTTGGGCAGAGGGATTTCTAAAGAACTTTAATAATAATAATAATTGGATCGTAACAGTCCCCTCCAACTGATCTGTTCTATCCTTGTCCATTTTAGAGCCTCATGCAATGCTACTAATACTAGACCTCCAATACATGCCACGTTCTTTGCCAAGTTTTATTTCAGAAATAAATTATTCTTCTGCCATGCTGGATTGCCTGCCAAGAGCACAGTCTTTTATCACACTGATAAATTTTCTTTGAATAAACATCTTTCTTTTTAGATGAACAATCTCTGTGTACTTCATGGGTATGGGCCTTTGTAAAAAGTCTGATTTTTTTTCAGACCACAGCATGGTAAATTATTATAGTATCTGAAATTTGTTTCTTCTTTTTAAGAACACTCTCTACGGCAGAATAATTGCATTGGAAGAATGGATCTAAAAGAAAATAATTTTAAATCCCACATTCACACAAAGTGGTAATTTGAAAGAATTTTGGAGCTGGAAGGCTGCTGAGATTTTTGTCATGCACAAACCCTAAGATGCCGTGACTAGGTAGCCTAACAGTTTCACAAGAAGAAAACAGCCTTCAAATGTCTGCATACCTGCTGTGCTTACAAAAGTCAACAGGGCTGCTGTGCACAATGTTCTTCTAATTTCTTCAGGAGAAACTCACAATTTCTTTGTACATGCATACATACCTACCTACATGCATAATGAAAGCTTTGCAGTTTGATAGGACTGTACACTGTTAGTTTGGCCAAAGGAAAAAAAACATTCCATATTCAACTGAACTTTTACATTCTCATTTCCGTAGTACTACTCCTGCACACTTGGTGTTCTGTAGACTAAATTTGTTGTTTCATCTCTTCTCTAGGGTTTCTCTCCCCTATCTGACTATCTCTTCTTTTTATTTTTTATGAATAGGAAGATAATGCCTTTGAGGACACCCTCTCTGCCACATCTGGATGAAATGGGCCAGCATTTTCATTATTAAGAGACGCTAGCAGAAAGACTTCGTGCAGATACTCGTGCAGATAATGTGGTTATGATGTTTGTTCCCTTAGAAAGACAGGCTACACCAGGAACTTACTTACAATAACATTTCCACTGCAATACTGTGTAATCAAACTGAGAGCCAAAGAAAATAAGAGATATTTGATGTTTCATTGTACTGGGAATGATTGTTTGCATGAAAAAATTGCTGAACAGACATTATACAACTTTACAGTAATTGTTAGTATAATAAAAGCTATCCAGAAAAGGTGCAATTTCACGTACAAATAGGAATGGGATTCTATCAAGTATAAAAACAATCTTAAAAGTCCATCCAGTAGCACAAAATATTTGTCATACAGAAGTGTAGTTCTAACGAACACATCATTTTCAAAACAATGGAAATTGTATTTTGGAATACCCCATTTTTTTGTAATTTAGATCCAAACACAAAATGCTCTCTGTAATGATGAAATATCAGTACTTCAGATTTATGTTGAATTTATTACTTTGAATTTTACCCAATAGATGTTCACACTCAGAAACCCAAATCCAATTTCAAGTGTTTGATGAAATTTAAAATACATACTATAAAAACAACAAAAAAAGTGTTCTTCAAGGGAGGAAAGAATGCTATCTGCAAGGCTAAACTTAGTGGAGGCTCTTGTCCTTATCTTTCCTCAGGTGTTTTTTTATTTTGTCCTGTTGAATCCTCCTCATATTAAATACTTGGACAGGAACAGAAAATAAAGCCTGAATTTTGCAGATAATAGATAATTTTCAATTTTTATTAGTCACCAAACAAGTAGACAAAGCTTTTACTGAAAGTGGAACACAGGAGTGACATGACTCCTGAATAACAGTACAGAAATAGTGTCAGGACACTGCAGAGGATACAAGAGAGCTCTTTGTGCCTCATTGTATATGAAACAAAGTGCCAGTTTATTTGTTTGAAGATAAATATAAAACAATGAATATTATAGCTCAGTGAAATACATAGGTTGCTTATGCAATCTTAATTGCCATTGCATATTCACTGAGAAAGCTACTGAACTCTTGCCATTGTGTGCATGTATGTGTGTAATATAAGTACAAATGGGAAGAGGGTGAATGGTTATGTATGGATCAGCTAATTATATGGAATAAAAATTTCTGCATGGCCTTTCACTCACTGCATGTGATTTCTCATTAAACTTCAGATTTTCTGAATGTGAATTGTTGATAAATACTAGTCCTGCCTATGTCAAAATGCTCAAAAACTGCCCTTTTCCAAGACACATAAAGTAAGAAATTATTTTTCCATTGTTGAAAGCAGCTTCAGACGGAAAAGAATGCCGAGACACTCGGGGTTTTTATTAATACATAGTATTTATCACACCTGTCCAGTTTTGAACATGTGCTCACACACAGAGGCATTTTCTGCCTTACTAATGTTACTAATCCCGCTGGTGAAGAGCAAAGGTTCTTAGACCAGTGTTTGTTCTCTAATATATAGCACTCTATTAAACATGCTCTCCACAGTAACTGAAGAATGACAGGCAGCTCTGTTAGATGTGTGCAATAAATAGAAGACATTATAAAAAGAGATTTACTGAATCTATTAGTGTTTCCTGCTGAAGACAAATATAAAATGAAGTCCTAAAGGGGACATATGATAAGGAATTGAATACTAAAAAAGGTTGCTTATACAGCACTTCTTTCCCTAGGGGTCCAGTTTAAAGCAGGCCAAGCTGAGGACAATGAAGAACAAATATAAAAAGTGCTCAAACCTTGCGAAAACATGAAAGGCCATTGAACAGATGCACAGATATAATCTGAACAGCTGCTTTACAAGATCAATTAGAAAAAAAATCTGGAAATTATAAAAAATGAAAACACATTATTCTGTTCATCATGAAAAATACAGTAAAAGGAGCACTGCCTAGTAAAACAAAGGTAATTCAGCAAAAATATGTGATTCATATTTGCCAGACTGGTTTCAGCAATTTACAAAAATCTGTCCATTTGTCTTAGACTATAAGCTTGCTGCAGACATTGCCAATAAGTCTTGCCATTACTTTTGACGTCACAACTATCTGCCTGTGGAAATGACAGAGCTGGTGATCAAAGCATAAATGCAATGTAATGCATAAAGAGTTTACAATCTGCATATCACCTATGCAGTCAGCAATGTTCATTTCAGAGAACAAAAATACCTAGGAAGGTGAGGTTGTATAGGCATCTGAGCACATGAATCAGAAAGAAGATTAAAACTGATGAAAAATGTCCAAAGGACGAATATTCCTGTCTTAACTCCTTGCTTTGATAATATTTCAAATTTATAAAAATATAAAAATGAAATATAAAAATACACTGACAATAACTGAAACTCTTGTGAAGTAAAAGTATATAATAAATAATGTGAGTATTTCGTGTTTGACCTTCATCCCAAAACAATTGATCATATGTTACAGATTTTGGATCTGAACCTACAAGCCGTACTGCAGATTGTTTCTCTTTTACTGGTGTACTACACAAACACAAAAATCTGTCTGCAAAACCTAGGCAGAACAGATCTTGTGAAACTGAGCTGCTTCACAGACATGTACTTTTTCATTCAAAGTATGAAATTTCTGCATGATCTGTTCAGAGACTTACTTTGCTAATTGGAAGCATTCCTTTTCCAAATTGTTCACCTTTCCCTCAACTCTTCATGGAGAGAAGTCAGGTAAACATTCCTACTCCTGTCTGGGAGTAGAACCAATATCCATCCATCGATCCATCCATTCTCCTCTCCACCCACTTAATTTCATATTACTTATACTAGAGGCTCCCTAGGGAAGTGGTCACAGCACCAGCCTGACAGAGTTCAAGAAGTGTTTGGACAATACTCTCAGGCCCATGGTGTGATTCCTGGGGTGTCCTGTGCAGGCCCAGGAAATGGGCTTGATGATCATGATGAGTCCCTTCCAAGTCAGTATATTCTATGAGTGTATGATTCTAGGATTCCATATGAAGTGATGTACCTCTATGTGTCAGAGGGAAATAAAACACAGGTGAGCAGAAATAATATCACATCTCATTGTAAACTTTGTATTTGCCTGTCCCTTCTGTAAATACAGTCTGCTAAAAGTTTGAGTACTTCTTCAGACCTTCGACCTATTCCAGAATGAGTTTACAGCACCAGTTTTTCCTCTTGGTTGAAAAGCTAGCATCTATAGTAGCTAATTTACAAAACTTTGCAGAAATGTATGCTATTGAAATTTTAAGCATCTGAAGGCTGAAAGAAAGATTGTACTTACAGTTTAGGCAATCAGCCACCCTTTCAAACTGATGAATGTTTACTCTTTTGAATAAAATCCTAATGATTTTTAAACTCTGAAATTACATGTATTTCTTAGCTCCCTATTCTATCTATTCCATTCTTCACTACATCAGTATACAAACTTGCTGCTTTTGAGGAGTTTTTTGGCGGGTTTTAATTTTTTTTTCCGTTATGAGTATGCTGGCTTCCTCCTCAAGAGGAAAGAAACATTTATTAGAGCACATTCCAGGACATTACAAAGTTAACTCTACATTCACATCTACAGCCTTCAAGATTCTGCCATGGGGGCAGACAGCAGTCCCCTTATGTTGGACATTTCTTCTGGTTTGTTTCTTAATAGCTTGTGTCCTGTCATCTTCATACCTGCTGCCTGACTAACAACTAAAATAAAATAGTAAGATTCAGTGTCAGTTTTCATCTGTTATTGAGGAAGTACTCTACACCATGGAATCATAGATTCATTAAGACTGGAAAAGACCTTTAAGAACCTTAAGTCCAACTGTCAACCCAGCATCACCACCATGTTACTATTAAACCACATCCTCAAGTGCCATATCCACACATATTTTGAACACTTCCAGGAATGGTCACTTCACCACATCCCTGGGAAGTGGTGTTAACATCACCACCATGTTAACATCACCACCATATTACATGTTATTAAACCACATCCTCAAGTGCCATATCCACACATATTTTGAACACTTCCAGGAATGGTCACTTCACCACATCCCTGGGAAGCTTGTTTCAATGTTTGACAATCCATACTGTAAAAAAAATTCTCCTAATACACCATCTAAACCTCCCTGGCACAGCCTGAGACCACTTCCTCTTACCATGTCACTTGTTGCGTGGGAGAAGAGGATGACCCCCACCTGGCTACAACCTCCTTTCTGGTTGTTGTAGAGAGTGAAAAGGTCCTCCTGAGCCTCCTTTTCTTTAGGTCAACAACCCAAATTCCCTCAGTTGCTCCTCATCAGACCCTTCCCTGTGCTCCAGATGCTCCAGACCCTTGCTCAGCTCCAACTGCCCTTCTCTGGACTCGCTTCAGCACCTCTGTGTCCTGAGTTGAGGGGCCCAGAACTGAACCCATCCCTCAAAGTGTGGCCTCACCGGTCCTGAGTCCCGGGGAATGATCGCTGCCGGGGAATGATCGCTGCCCGGGAATGATCACTGCCCTGGTCCTGCTGGCCACACTATTGCTGATCCAGGCCAGGATGCTGTTGGCCTTCTTGGCCACCTGGGCACTCATGGGCTGGCTCATGTTCAGCTACTGTTGACCAGCACCCTCAGGCCCTTTTTCCTAGGCATTTTTCCAACCATTGTCGCAGCCTCTAGTACTGCAGGGGGTTGTTGTGACCCAAGGGCAGGACCCAGCACTTGGCCTTGTTGAACCTCATCCAGCTGGCCTCAGGCCATCAATCCAGCCTATCGAGATGCCTCTGCAGAGCCTTCCTGCCCTCCAGCAGACCGATACTTCCCCTCAGCTTGGTGTTGTCTGTGAACTTGCTGAGGGTGCTCTCCTGAAATGACAGGAGAAATAAAGGAAGATACTCATAAGGACACTGCCAGTCTGAAGAATCAGCACGAAAAACTAGCAAAAATTATCTGCCACTTTTAGAGTGTTTAATTAATAGCTCATAGACCTGGGTCATACAGTGTATTACCAGCCTTTCTCAGCATTGTCACTCAGGTTGAATTTTCACATACCAAACAATTTTTGGTAGCAGTTATCACTTTCAAGTGGCACTCAAAGAGCAAGAAGAGTCCTGGGAAGCCTCGAGAGGAGAATCTGTGGGTGACAAAGATGAACAGGAGAAATCAAAACATACAAGGTCTTTTGGAAGGCTGGAGCTGATAAATATGATTGGCTGCTTGTGGCACAGAAGGGAAGAAATTCCTGGGTTTTTTCCCAGCCCCTAAGTTGTATACTATTTTGCCTATCTCTTCAAACCAACCACAGCACAGACTTTCTTAACAATTTGGCAATAAGTTTTTCTTGTTATTACTGGTTTATGAATGCGCCAGACATAACACGGCAGCAGAATCTTTGTGCATACTGTTGAGTAAGCAATATACAGACACAGCCAGAGTGCCAAATGTTTTCAAGAATAATGCAATTGTCTTTGTCTAAGAAGGGTGAGGGGTTGTGCTAATAAAGAAAAGGGCTGTACCCTCTGAGGGAAGAAGGGAGGGAGACAAAGAGAATGAGTGAAAAAAAATGAGTCAAGCAGGACCTGCTCGAAGTGGTAGGAAATGCCACTAAGTATGGAAATGCAAGTGATATATTATAAAGTGATCTGGTGCCTGCACAATTAATTATAGGGACCCAGGAGAGAGGATGAAGCCGTAAGAAAGAGTATGCTCTTTCTGCATGTAAACACATATACACACAGAGGAAGAAATCCCAGCCCCTATATTTGCCATTCCTGGGGGATTTTCAGCATCTGTACCCTCCTCCACTTTTCAATTACTAACCCAATGATCACAGCTGAAAGTGGTTGTGTGGCCAGCACCCAGGGAGAGAAAGGAGGAAGCTGAGAATTTGCCTGTGTGTTACCCTGCTCAGACTGTGTATTTCTGTAATGATTTTGTCATCTCATCTCCCATCACAGACAGATGCAGCAAAGAGAAAGAGAAATGAAAAAAAACCAATAAAATTCCAGACATCTCTGCTGCCAAGTACATATTTTCGTGGCTTAGTCAGCTCTATTTCAGAATTTTATGTTTAATGATTCACTTTTATCTGGGAGCCTGTTAAAACTCCTTCAAGCCTATGAATAGTCTACAGCTAGGTTTTTGAAACAAAGGCAACTATTACTGGTTTTAATAAAGAGTTATTTTGTTGAAGTCAGGCATCCTTGTTAAATCATTACCACACTTCTCCCTTGAAACCCATCAGCTATTTAAGTGCCTAAACAGAAATGAAGGTTTTCTTAAAGTCTAGTTCCAGCCGTGCTGAGTCAAACAATGTTTAGGTTTATTGGAACTACAGGATCAAGTTTGTGCAATTAAAATGTTAGACTTGCCTTCAGTAATTGAATGTCATGAAAACCTCTTCTAGGCTTGTACTTCACAAAAGAGAAACAGACTTCTGGAGTTGAGGGGAAATAAAAACGTTGACCATGTTATACAAGGGCATTTTTGCTCTTCAGAAATTTCCAATACTACAAGAATTGTTCTTTCAAATTTGAACAAAACTGAAAAAGATAGACATTTTGCAGATGCCAATACACTCTAAAATTATTTTCCAAAGTTCACTGAAATGAATTTAAAATTAAATTAAAATTTAATTACTTTAAACAACATTTGAATATTTGACTCAGTATTTCAAATTAAATATTTCAGCAGTAATTGAGAGCTAAAATGGAAGGACAAATGCCTATTTGACACTGGAAATTTTTCTTCATATCAGGAATTTTAAAAAAAAAAAGTAGGATTTTTTTTCTTGAAAGAAAATTAGAGGTATAACACATAAAAATAAAAAACATTTTTGCTGAAAAAAACATTTTTCTATGTATTATTTTACCTTCAACAGGTAATATTTTTGGCTAGCAACATTTCCAAACTACTACTTTTATTCTGTATTGATGGGTACTGATTTCTGACACTTGGATCCTTCACAGTCATCTCTGTATATTTTGACAAGTGCCTCCAGTGATTGAACATTTATCTTCTATCAAATTAGGGTGATTTTTTTTCCTTCACACGGAAGTTTGATATACACACAAACCCCATTTGTTTTAAACACAACCATACTCTTCTAGCCCATATTAATTCCTGAACTATGCCTTAAAATTATCATGAGAGTATAAACTGGGAAGAACTCTCCCTGGAAGTGTTCAAGTGCAGGCTGGATGGGGCTTGGAGCAACCTGGTTTAGTGGAAGATGTCCCTGCCCTTGGCAAGGGATTGGAACTGGGTGATCTTTAAGGTCGCTTTCTACCCAGGCCATTCTGTGATTCTGATTCTATTTTAATACATCATTCAATAAAAAAAACTTTATCTCTTAGAGAAAGGTAACTTCAGCTGTTTTCAACTGAGAACAGTAAGATAATTTTGCAACTAAATTGTATTTTATCTAAGTGTAATGAAAATTATTGTTCTCCTCATCCTTCCTACCTAAAATATATGGTGACTTGTTCCTAGAATCCACTTATTCTCTGCTATATAGTCTGGTGGGAATTTGGAAAACTCATTCTCTTAGTCTAATAGTTGCTGCATCCTAGTTTATTTCCTCCTTGACAGTTCAAAAAAAGTCCTTTCTTTCACTTGTTTCCTGCTGCTTTCAGCAAAAGTAAACACCTCAATTGGTTTTGGATGCTGATGTCAAGATGTACCTATCAGAAACCTCATTTATTGACAAGCCTGAAATCAGAATTTACACTTGGCTTGAGAACTGAGTCTGCAAACAAACAGAAGAAGGAGCTATTGAGAGCCCTTCATTTGCATGTGAGGCTCTTCAGAGAGTTTGGTGCTCCTTATTCCTCCCTCCATGTGCTGGTGAACTGCTAAAATAGAGAGCCTTAGGCTTGCGCTCCGTGCTGCCATCCTGTGGCCAAGGAAATAATTAGGGATGATCCCTGAAAGTTCTACGCTATTACACCTCAGAATAACTGGAAAACAAGGAAGAATTGGGGGTGGGATGGGGGCAAGGGGAGCGGAGAGGGCAAAGTGTTTATTCTCCTAGAGAATTAAACCATGGTTAATTAAAGGAAAGAAAGAAAAAGACTCAACCAAGGAAATCTTGGATACCTAATAACAAACATGAGCTGTTAAACACTGGAGTCAAACCATGTATTACTCAACATGCATTGTAACTAAATTTGGTTTATCTGCCAAGTGGACCTCTGTGTACACATCCCTTTTTAGGGATTCAACTTCCTTTCAGAAGGATTAAGTCATCATTGATGTCAATTCTTGGCTATCCATTACTTCCTGATGTTGCTGTGGCCTCAAGGACAAGCAGAGTTGAAACTGAGTTTGGTTGTACCTTCTGCAGCTGAGGTACTCAAAATGTTTTCAGGACCTCTGACTGCAGGAAGTCAAATGCCACCTCTGGGTTTGCTGGAAGTACTTTTCACCTGCTGCTGCTCCAGCTTGGACATGTCTGTGTCGACATGCAACCCAGTATGACCAACCAGTATTACACTCATACCTGCAAATGGGAATCTGGATCATTGATTTCTCCTCATCTTTGCTCCACACATTGGTAGTTATGCCTAGGACTGATATGTTGAAGCTATTTCCCCTTGGCCAATACCTGGTCCCCTAACTTGTTTTTTAACCTAGACCAAGGGTTGCACAGGTTGTAGGCTCAATAGTGACCTCTGGAATTCATCTTGTTTGTTAGTTTTTTAGGTGTTAATGGTAAATTTATTTCTCCTTCAGAATAAAAATAAACCTTTCTTATTCTCATTCATATTTCATTATTTATCTAGTTCTAACTACACTGGTTAGACATTCAATGGAATCTGCTTTAGCAGAGGAAGCTCGAACCCAACCACCTAATTTGTGTTACGTAATAAGACAGGACATGCCTTTCCCTAGTTCAGAAAAGACACCTTACTTAAAACTGACCCTTAAAAAATGCTATGTTTTTTTATTTCTCCTTCATTAGGGAAAAAAAAAAAAAAGGAAAAGAAAAAGGAAAGCCTCTGCTCCCACTTTTCTTGAGTGAAAGATCAGACCAGGTTAGCAAAGAATTTATGATATCCCCTTTCTGATTCGAAGTTTGTGGCAGATTGTAGGGCACTCTACATATTGTAGCTGTAAACTGAAGGCATTGCTGCTTCTTGTCTATTAAACCCTGTCTGCTTCACTTACTTCATTTCAAAGCTCTTGGTCTGTCATATTCATTGGTAAGTAAACCAAATACCAATGGCTGGGAAGGAAACAAACCAGCTATCTCCAAAAAGTGCACATAGCTGCACCATAGAAAGACAGACTGCTGACATGTATGCACAGAAACTGGAATAAAGCATATCCTCAGACAGAACTTAAGATTTAAAATTGCAGATAAATGGTTCCTTCAGCCTTTTGGGCTAGATTTGCAAGAGGTTATTCAACGCAAATCAATTCAGAATTAGCTTCTCTTAGGCAATGAAATAAATTGAAACCTGTGGAAAACACTCTAAAGACTGTTTTTTCTCCACAAAAACATCATCTCATATCCCCTACCCTCAAAGAAACCCCTCCTCCTTCAGAAGAATATTTAATAAAGTATTTCCTTTCAAAACAATTGTAAATTTAACAGTTGCCAAATGAATCCTTTTTTTTTTTGACTCCTGCATACTAGCTCAGTTCTCCAAAGCCAAATAACTTTTCTTTAATCATGGCGGAAGAAAGTTGCCCCCTTGTGCAAATGCACTGCAGTACAGCCCATAAATAAATAATTAGAAAATATCTTCCCCTCTTCTTTCAGCATATCAGATTCAGTACAATTGAGGAATGAACTAGGGATGCACGGTGATTACAGATCTATGTGCTTTATTTCAAGCTTAAAAAGACAGGGAAACAAAATTGAAGAATACTCTAGAGAAACTGATTCCACTCCAAGCTCTGCCACTGAGTTTCCAGGTGATGTCAAAGAAATCTTTTAACTCAAAATATGTCCAGTTTGCCATTCATGATGTAGTTTGCATTTGCTGATCAGTCAAATTAGGATTCTGGCTCTACTAAAGGTCATACAACACAAAAATGAAAAAAAACCAGCACATACATAGAACATATGAAATGCTTCAACACCTTGGAAAATCATTTCTCGCTGTTTTAACTGAAGAAAACTTACTAAAATTGGTAACAATTTAATTTCTCATGATCTCAGTACCTTAACTGTAGAGTGGGAATAAGAATTTCTGGTGTTTCTGTGAAAATTGATTTGGCTTTATTTATTTGAAGGCTTAAGTCACAATTGGTGTGGGTGTCTTGAAATAAAGCTAAGAAGAGTAGTTACTCTTTACGTAGAAAAACATTTGAATCCTGGAATATGGCTTAAATCATGCAAATGTGTGAGGAAAAAAGTACAATGAAAGTCTATTTCTTAATTTTCTCCATTGTGCAGTAAACAAGAAAAATCCTGTGGAAAGAAAAAAGGGACACAGTCACTAATAATACCATTATGTGTGTGGAGAATTAAAATAGGATTGCTGAGAAAATCTGTACTTTCCAAAATTTAAGCGCTTGATCTTTTGTTGTAACTTCACCTATTCTAACTGCTTTATAGGCTATGAGGACATTCACAAACCATGAAAGAACCTAACAAGGGTCTGAGAACTTCTGTTTGAAATGCTGCCTTTATAAATATTAATAATCAGTTATCCACCAAGTGATCAAATACGTTATTGAAAAAGTTTAGATTTTAAATTTAAGATTAAAAAAACTCAAGTGTGTAAAACCAGACCGTTGTTACACTTAGTAAATGAATAACAGGAAAAAACCCCCCAAATTCTGATCATGAAGACCAAAAAACCAACTTACAGCCATAGTGGAGATTACTTGAAACAGATATTAAGGAATTCATGTAAAGATTTCCATCCGTCTTAAATAGAGGCTCATATCAAACAAGAACCTTCAAGCAAATTCATTTATTTTGGAAGAGATAAAGAAATTTGATTATCTAGTCCCGATTAAATTTTTACTTCAATATAAAGCAAAGAATAATGTTCAACACATGTAATTAAATTTTTTGATACTGCACACTACCAAGTAGAATTTAAAGAGACATCTAGTAAAGTGTGGGAGAGGCAGCCACTCAATCTGCTACAACTTGGTCAGAAAAATAAAAAGACTAAGCTGCTGTCTGAACAGTTTTGAGTTGGCAGTTTTTAAGCCTACATCCTCCGTTGTTCAAAAATTACAGGTATACCGGCTGATCCCCTCAACTTCTGTGCCCATAAATTTCTGGGTTCCAGAGGTTACATTCCTGAGCCAGTTCTTGGAGCTGGTGCTACGTTCAGTTCAGCAGCTTGCATTTTCTGGGCTTTTCTTCCAGTCCTGAAGCAACACTAACCTCAAAGGGATGAGCTTCATAGCAGTTTGGTACTGCAGTTAATGCAGTTACAATGAAGATCTATGGCACCACCTGAAACGTTTAGCGTAAATGCCACAGAATTGACACATATCAACTCTTGCAAGGCCATAGATGGGAAATCCAGTGACTAACACAGGGAGCCTGCAGTCTCAATCAAAAGAACAGTGAGATGGCATCAGTGTCTCAGCAGAACTGATTAGTTCACACTCACATTAAGATACTGGCTGTAAACACTGATGTGTATCTGTATCAGAACTCCAGAAGTTGTCTCCTGTGATAAGTTGGCACCTGCTCCAAACATGGGAACATCAACTACATCATCACCAGCAGCATTACTATACTACTACTGCTCCAGTGGTTATTATGGCTCCAATTCCAACCATCAAAGCTATTGGAAATAGTAGGTCCTTAATTTCTGCCAGGTGACCATGAACTGAGCCCCCAAGCATTCCCATGCACATGAGGGATGGGAAACCCAGAGCCTGGTGTCTGGCAGGTTCACTTTGATTCTGGATAGTGATCGTGCTTGGGCGAGCATTTCATAGGAAGGGCATGTCTCCTTGTCAGCACCTACTACACAACAAAAAAGGGTGCACTTGCTGAAAGAGGAAGGAAGGCAGAGAGGAAGTAGGAAAGGAGGAAGAAGGCAAGACATGGAATTGTTTATAGTCCAGCAAAATGCAATCACTTGGTTCATAGAGTCATTAATGGCACCTCTGAATGATACCTATGCAAGAAGGTTCACCTTTCCATTCCTTTCATGGCTCCTCAAAGGCCTCTTCATATTCCACTCCACTCCATTTCATTTCATATTCCTTCAAGTGATCTGGACACAGCCTCTCATCCTTGAGAAGCTGTCAGCAGAATAAGATAAAAAGCAGCATTTACAAGTCAAAGACAGAAAGAAAGCAAATGCCTTTCCAAGACAGAAAACCTGTATGTTGTAACATGCAACTACTTTGTTGCTAAAAGTGCCAAAAGTGTACATAAATTTACAATAAAAGGTGATAAAATATGTTGGCAGCACTTCATTCATGTTCCACTGACAGTTGTTTATACACTGAAGGGTACTGCCCTCTCATGTTAGTAGGAGCAGTTCACAGGTCTTGCCTGCTTTGACCAAGTCCTTCTTCACAGCAGCTTCACACCATGGCTGGAGGGGCCCATTTTGGGGTTACACTGGCCCTGGGGAAAAAACCACAAAGAATACTAAATCAAACATGTTCCCTGAGTGCTTGGCTGATAAGGAAGCCTGGCTGATTACAGTTCAGCTTGGGAGCTACTGCTGAAGAGAAGTCCAAGCTGACTGACAGCAGGCAGCCAAAATAAAGAAAGAAAAAAAGAGGCTTGCGCTAGCAGCCATCTTAGCCAGAGATAGTAGTCAAGTGTTAGGCAGCATATTCCAGAAAGAACATTTCACTATCTGGCAGTAGCCCCAACAAAGTGGGCACTTGGCTTTGGCTGGTAACATTACTCCATGGATGTTCTGTCAGTGATGGTAAGATACCTGCTCCCACACATCTGTGTCAGATACATCACTGACATTATTCCGAAATACCCTCAGGAGAAAGGCTTGAAAGCACTTCTGTTTTCTCCATTGTTGGAACAGAATACCACTTCTGAGATTCAGGCAACACAGGCTGAATGTTGACCCTCCTTCTCTATTTCTGCAACAGGCAAGGGAAACTCTCATCTTCGTCCCACAATCAACAACACCCATGTGAAAGTCTTGCTGGAGTCAGTTTATTCTGTAAATTTCAATATGGTGGAAGTAACTAGAAAATATTACTTTGCCATGCTAGTTAAGTTTTTATAACACACCTATTTCATCCATATGACCTTTTACTGAGATTAAATAACAACTTGGGTACTAGATTCCTGATTACTTGCTAGGAAGGAAAGAGACATGCTTGGAGGCCTTGCTTAAGGATTTTTAAGGGGATGTTATATTTCAGTGCATGGGCAGAGAGTCCCTGGGAAGTCTACCATGACTATTTCTAGGATTGAATGTCAATAGTTTTGAAAAGCGCAAAGGACATTATTGACACATGCAACAGTAGTCAAAATAGGTCAGTCTATTTAACAACCCAAAATGGTCATTGGTCAAGGGCTAACCTTGGACAAAGCATGTGCTCTCTTCCTTCTACTGTTAGAGCTGCAAGTTCACTCTGAAGCATAGACAAGTTTATAATGCTTCTTCTGCATACAAGGCTTGTAGTCCATTGTCAGTCTCAGACTTTAAGTAGCCTCTGAACAAAATACTCAAATGAATTCTGAAAGTATGAAACTATTATCATCTTGCCATTTAACTAGAGAAAGATTTTAACAAGCTGTAGTTTTAACCTTGCTAAATAAAACATATTCACAGTAGGCTTCCCTTGCTTTTGCTGGAGAATGGCACATATACTACCCAAAACTGAATTTGTGTTTGCTGTGAGAAAAGAAACAAAAGACAATTCTAAATGTTTCAATGGGATTTTGCTGTGGAATATGATATTCAAGGCAAGTCTCTCACTTTGGCATAAGGGGTATCGCGTACAGTTACTTCACTGTACTTTACACTTGAAAGCACAGTTGAGGTGACACAAGAGTGACCACAGCAACAATACCCACATAAAACCCCAAAACTTTGCAACTTGTATTTTTGTAATCATAATTTTGCCCTTTTATGGATTTAGAAAGACAACAAAACTGAATCTAACGTGAGAATTTATATTTTCGTTTAAAATTTGAAACAATACAAATTATTTTGTTTCTGATTTATGGTATCTAGCAATGCAAATGGGCAGAACAGCATCTACAGTGTTAAAAAATGAAGAAAATATTTTAATTTCATAGGTACTGAAGACATGTATTTGCACCAAGGACAACAGAGTTTGCATTCAAATAAAAAAATAAATAACATCTTATAATTACAAGTTTTTAATATATTCTGCTTCAGCTTTCTTTTTCTTGATACTTACATCAACATAAGTGAATTTCAGGGTTTTTCTTGGGGACAGCTGGAGTTGCCAAGTTAATCAATTAAAATCTTAATGACTCTCTACTATTTATATCCAAAAGACTACAAATACTTCAGTTAAATCAATATTGCACACTGGTATTCAGGTATTTCATGGTATGTTAGTGGAAAACATAAAAAATTGGACCAGAAGTACCACAGCTGCTCAGGCAAATAAGTCCTGGTCTTATATTGCCTCTGGGAAAATGAATGCTGTGATGTCCAGCTTGGACTGAATAAGGTCTAGAACATCCATCCTGCTTACAGATATAAAGCTGTTGTGTAGCTATGCATATTAAATTTAGAACCCTATTTTCTGCATTTACTTCCTAGTACCAAATTGTTCTGAAGCCGCTACAAAATCTGAGGCTCTAAATCAACTGAAATTATTTAGAACACTAGAATTGAAAATATGGTAACTTATCTTTTATATAGGTAGGGGAGAAAGGGAAATTATTTATAGAACTCAGGGCCAAAAGTATGACAGCTACAGCAACGTTTGTGTATGTTTCCATCACCATATAATCACAGAAACATAGACTCATAGAAGGGCCCAGATGACTGAAAGCATCCCAATTTTTAAGAATGGCAAGAGGAATGACCTTGGTAACTACCTGCCTGTGAGTCTCACCTCAGTGCCTGGCAAAATTATGGGGAAGATTATTCTGTGAGTTATTGAAAAATACCCGAAGGACAACACAGTCATCATTCACAGCCAGCATGGGTTCATGAGGGGAAAGTCCTTCTGATTTTCTTTATGACAAGATTCTCCACCTCATTGATCAAGGGAAGACAGTTATGTAATCATCTTTTTGGACTTCAGTTACGTCTTCAATGCCGTCTTTCACAGTGTCCTGGACAAAATGTCCAGCATTTAGCTGGGTAAACACATCATCACAAACACAGCAACTGGCTCATGGGTCAGGCACAAAGGGTCACAGTGAATAGGGTGACATCAGGCTTGTGATCTGTCACTAGTGATGTTCCACAGGGCTCCATTCCAAGTGCAGTGCTCTTCAATGTCTTCACAGATGACTTAGATGTAGGATTTGAAGGCGCACTAAGCAAGTTTGTCAATTATACTTATCTTGGGAGGTGTCATGGGTTGACCTGGGCCTGATGCCAAGCATCCATGGAAGCCACTCACTCACTTCCCTCTGCAGCTGGACAGAGGAGAGAAAATATAAGAGGGTTAGTGGGTTGAGATAAGGACCAGGAGAGACCCCTGATCAAATACCATCATGGGCAAAACAGGCTCAGCTTAGGGATATGAAGTGAATTTATTGCTAACAAAATCAGAGGATTTTGTAAACATGAAGTAAAACATGACCTTAAAACCACCTTTTCCCCACCCCTCCCTCCTTCTCAGCTCCACCTCCTACCCTAGTGCTGCACGGAGATGGGGAAAGAGGGTTATGATCAGCTCATCTCCTGTGGCTTCTTTTGCTCCTCAGGAAGAGGAGTCATTCCCCTGCTGCACCATGGGGTCCCTCCCACAGGAAACAGTTCTCCATTAACTTCTCTGATGTGGCTCCGTCTCCAGAACCCCAGCTCCCNACAGCTCCCCGCGGATTGCTGCAAAGTGAGTCCATCCCATGGGCAGCTGTCCTCTCCAGACTGCTGCAGCATGGGTCACTCCTCCATGGGGTGGAGTCCCTCAAGGACAGGCTGCTCCAGCATGGCAGCAGGGCCACTCTCTCCATGGGTCTCCCACAGGATCATAGCCTCCTCTCAGACATCTACCTGCTTTGGCGGGGGCTCCTCCATGGGCTGCAGGTGGATCTCTCCATTCCCATGGACCTCCATGGGCTGCAGGGGCACAGCTGCTTCACCATGGTCATCACCATGGCCTGCAGACAAATGTCAGCTCCGGCACCTGGGGCATCTCCTCCCTCTCCTTCTCCACTGACCTTGGCGTCTGCGTAGTTTTTCTTCTCACATGTTCTCACCCTGCTCTTCTCTGGCTGGAATTAAAACTGTGCAACAACTTTTTGTTTATCTTTCTTCTTAAATTTGTGTTATCACAGAGGCATTACCACCATTTCTAATTGGCCCAGGCTTGGCCAGCAGCAGGTTCATCTTCGGAGACACCAGGGACTGGCTCTGCTGAACATGGTGGACGCTTCTAGCAGCCAGGAGCCAGCCCTGTAGCACCCTCCACTACCAAAAAACAATGCAAAACCAACACAGGAGGAAAGAAATTGAGAGTATTTTGGTTATGTTGTGGAGACACAATAAAATGATCTTCAGAAATGGCACATCTGCAATAGAACAAAGCTCTTTCTACCATTCACTGTAGCTTAAGTGTAATAGGCTTAAAATGACTAAACAAGAAAAAAACAAGATTTAGATTTCATAATGGGAAAGGCAAAATTAAAGATCTTCTAGAAAGAACAGTTAAAACTGTGAATTGAATTTCATCACCTATCTGAACAATCTTCCTTTTGGGAAGTGTAATACTAACTTTCAGCAACATCACAAAAATGCTGATGTGTGTATGTTGGCTTTGATTCAGCAGGTTTAATGTGTATCTTCATAAAACTGTGTTTTCTGTTTAGAAAGATGAGGGGCCTTTGGACTCTACTGGAGCACAGAATAAAAAAACCTGTATTTGGTCTGAATAAAAATCCATGTAGTCACACATCTCTTTCTGGAGAGTGGCCAAGGTAGGTACAAGGAGTAGTAACAGCGCAAACATATTCCCAGTGAAATCTCCTGAGTTTCAAAACGTGGCATATAGACCTTTCAATAACATAATCTCTTGAAGGAGTTCCATCAAGATTTCTCATAAATGCCATTTTCCTTACCTACAGGCTTTTTGCTGGATTTGGTTTAAGAAAAAGCTGTAAAAGGAATAAAGAATTTGTTTATTAAAAATGAGTACTTTATACAGTGCATGATTCAGTCAGGAGTTGAACTGACACTGACTTTTCTTTAAAAGAGGAACAATCATATGTGTGGGTGAGAATGTGTACTGTTTCATCCTCTGTCTTTATGGATCAAGTTTTCTAAAGCTAATATAAATGAATCTTTGTTTTCATTAAACAGTGAGGCTTAGGGAAGAAAATTGATTTAAGAAGTGCCCATTACCTAGTTTGATATGAATAGGTGTCAAATGGAACTCTGGCATAACTTCTGAACTCAGGCTATGCTGTATGCCCAACCTGAACTCCACTGGATGCAACTTCATTCCCTTCCCTTCTTCCCTTTCACTGCTCAGCAGAGACATCAGCATCTCCCATTCTGCTGCTCCTCTTGCCCACTGCCTTCTTTTCTCCAAGCTGAACAAAGCAGTAGTTCCCTGCCCTTCTCATACCGTGGTGCTCACAACCACAGAGCAGAGTGGGACAAGCCCCTCCCTCGCCCAGATGCATCCCAGGACACAGCTGGCCCACTTGGCTGCCAGGGCACTGCTGACTCATATTCAACTTCCCATTAACTCAAATCCCTAGATGTCTTTCTGCAGGGCTGCTCTTCAGCTTCTTGTCCCCCAGATTGTATGTATTATTATCTCATCCCAGATGGAGAATCCAACACTTGCTCTTTATTAAATTTCATATGCCTGGTGATTATCCTGCTCCGTAGTCTATTCAGGTCTCTCTGTAAGGTCTCTCTACCTTTGAGGGAGTCCACAGCTCCTCCTAGATTAGTAGCAAAAGCAAATTTACTTAATGTACATTTGATTCAGATGTCCACATCATTTAGGAAAACACTGTATATTGCATTTTGTGCAAAGCATACTACCATATTAAAAACATAAGCTCATACTTTACCAAATGAAGACACCAGGAAATTACATGCAAAAGATTTCATTATTTAAGAACCTTCTTTGTATACCTTATTAAAATCTTAAACTTATCCATCCATCCTGATAATACCTTGAAGAAACCTTGTTTTATCATGTCTTAAAATAAGAATGTTTCAAGATGTAAGCTAAATAGAGTGCAAGCCACTTGGAAATGATGAGTTATTGTGGACAGAGAAAAATCACACAAAAATCTCATCAGAAGACATCCAGAGAGTTGGATCAGTTCTGCAGGGGTTTAACAGTTAACAGTTTGGAACATCATCATCAGTACTACCATGAAACAAGACACCTGTAAGAAGTCTATTCCAAAAGTATGAAGCAGTCCATTCACACTGGATCTTTTGAAACCCAAGTCTTTCAGTTGGCTTATGTATTAAAAGATTGTTCCTTGCTCTTACTGGTCAACACAAAAAATAAAAATGCTTTCTGCCTCTTCAGTCACATGGATTTCTCATGCTCTGACCCATTCATGGTATCACAGGGTGCATGCTCCATTATCCTATCAATGCACTGAACTAATACATTCAGACTTGATTGGGAACTACATATTGTTGAACAAGCTGTGCCTCAAATTAGACTAGTGATGGAAAAATGCCACAAAGCCCTAACACAGTAACAGACATGCTGTGATAGCTTTAATACTGTAAAAATTGTGAAAGTATCTTTAAACATAATTTTCTTTTCAATCTTCCAAGATTTTTCTCCACATTCCATTTTCTGTCTTCAGAAATTCAAGTTACAGAAGAAATCTAGCCTTTCTCACAGTTTATTTCCCATTAAACTTGGGCTATCTCCTATCTTCAAGGAGCTTTACTTCAGCAAATCAGCTCACATTCTTTACTGGCCTATTAATATCTTAGTTCAAATGGGGATAAAATTTTTCATACACAACTACTCAGTTACACATTTCATAATTATTTATCTTCATCTTTTAAATCTTGTTTTTGTATGAAATCTTAAAGTGATAAATAAGCTTGATATAAACTTCAGTTTTGTTTGTGCACAGGTCAGTTACCGGCCTCTGCGGTGGCACATTCTTTCCCAAATTTTTGAAAGTATGTTAGAACAGCTCTAAGAACAGCTCTTCAGATGTAGTTGGAAATGGTACTGATGGTGTTGCACCTATCAACAGCAGCTGTGCCTAACTCACAGCTGCAATTTCCAGCTGTTAAGACCAAGATACACAAAACCACGATTATTTTTTGACTAGCTTAAGTGTCTGCAAAATGCAATGAAAGCCAATTCAGCTACTGAAATTAGATACAAGCTGAATAAGGCCGAGAAGTTTGCACCATTAGCCACATCTGACATACCAGAAACCAAAACTGTCCCAACTTATTACCAGTTCTACGATTGCTTTACAGATGCTTGTCCTACAAAGAGATCCTCATAATTTTGGAGGCATGGATGAAAGAAGTATCTATAAAATTTATGGGTTTGGTTGTTTTTTTTTTTTTCCCCACACCTAAAAATTTGCTTGGATACATAAAAAACCTGTTCCATTTTGGTTTTTTCTGCAGGAAAACATCAAGGTTTACCAGCAGGACATACAAGAGCTTAAGGATTGTTTGCATTTCCAGTGATTCTTACTTGCTTAAACAGTTCAAATATCTCTGCATAACAAGCATAACACCTCCTCAGGGTGGCTCAAAGCCTAGAAAGATTCTACAGATTTGAATTCTAGGATGTCAGGAAGAGAATCTATACTTATGAAAGACTTCAATTATGTTTAGTTTAAACACTGATGGTCCCCCTTTATATATGGAAACAACATACTTTGCCTTCTATCATTTACTGTTCTCTCACCTGCAGTCTACAACCCAGCTATTCTTTACCATGTCCCTAGATCCCTCAACTATGCAGCTCCAAGAATTAGTGCTCTGTTTTCACTTCAGTTTTATCTTTAAACATAGGCAGAAAAAGTTAGGGACCATAGGAAGCAAAATAAAGACTTGCATTTAATGTACACAGAATGTATTTTCCAGGTGTGTGTGGCACATGGGGAACTGTAGGTGAAAATTACCTTGGGAAGCTGATTTGATCTCATCTAAGCTGTTACTACAGCAAGTAAGAAAGTTTCAATATAACAAATCAGCTGGTAGAGGTAAAGAAAATCTACAACAGACTCTCTCCCCACCCTGTAACTGTAGAAATTACCTCAAAGAAAAGTACTCCAATTTTGTTCAAAAACCAAGAGGGTGAAGAATCAGGAAAAATTATTATTCTTTCTCTGTAGCCCATAACTTAGGCACTTTCAACATACATAGCCACCCCTACCCATACTGCTGTAGCAAGCTTATGCCTTGATACTGGGTATCTATGAATATATGGAATTAGCAAAAAAAATACACAGTAATTCTACTAGAATTTGAACATTTTGTCTTCATCATCAAGATAATGGTGGAAATTGCAACACACTAAAAGAAGTGTATGTTCCAGGTCTTAAAGACTGTTTTAATAATTTTTTATGGCACTAGCCAAAAAATAAACATAACCACTGGATGTCAACTAAATTCACGTATTACCACACATTTCAGTAACAGCTGCTTCTGATGTCAATATTTCATTTTAGAGTTGCAAAATATTTAGTATTTTCCCAAAAGCTTATCTCTGCTTATCTGCAGGTCTGAATACTGACATCACATGGACTACACCAGCAACACCTTAAAGTCACTGAGCCACATCTGTTCACACAAGTTGAAGATAGGCCTCATAGAAAATTAACAGTTGCAATCATCAGTCGCAACAGCAAGAAGATGTTGCAGTACCATGTTCTACATAATTATATTAATATCCCAAGTATCCTTAAAATCTATAGTGTTGGAGTATCACACTAAATGCTACGAACACTGTAAACATATTTTATTTTTTCACTCATATTTACACAAAATACGTTAACTCAGTTTTTTAGAAGTCTCAACACAGAAAGCAGTAGTTTGGCTTTTTATTGGTAAACAATAAATCATCTCCTCAATTAAAATCAAGTTCTTACAATTCTGAGAAGTCCACAGTGGCTATATTTAGTTACAATTTAATATCAGAAGAAAAAATATACATTGCAGATTACTGTAGAAAAAAGTGTATACCACATTTAATGGCATACAAGATTTGTAACAAGCAAAAAATACCCTGTTTTACAAGTAATCTCCCTTCCAAATAGGTTTTTATCATACTGCAGTTAGGACTCTCTCCCCATAGGCTATACATTGAGAATCTCTATATACAAAAAGATACAACAAATTGATACATTACTTATTGCAAGATATTACGGATGCCATAAAATACACAAATTAAATTACTTCCCCCCCACTTGCATACCCTCTTGCTTCTTATTTCTCCCATGAAGCAGTCTCCTTCTCTGGTTCTAAGATTAAGTTCTTTCATTGAAAGGCACGTACTTCTCTACAATAGAAGAAACAGATGCATTAATCTGAAATGCCCTGTTTCAAGGCAAATTTAGCCTACATTTTTAAAGATCACACATAATGAAGGAACCCAGAGAGACATGACATTTTATTATTAAATTTGACTGGAAAAACTCATCATATTACTGTGAAACAAAGTACCATAAACCTTCAAGGCTTCTGAGTTCCTACCAAAACTTTGGTAAGTCTTGGTAGCACTGCAGTTATGGAATGCTATAAAAAAAATTGAGGAAATTCTTCTCCTTGTGCCTTGCAGCAGTGAGCAAGCAGTTTCTGTGTGAAGTCATTCAACGAGGATTGTAACCTACTAGTGTGATATAACTTCAAAAAACAAAGCTGTGGTAGTAGTATACTGTACCTCAGTTAGCATGTATGTAAAGTTGTATTGCGAGAGACCAAAGGTTAGAATTCCACACTTGGGCATTTAATAGTATGCTGTTGAGCAAAATGGCTAAAACCTACTGTTCTGGTAAACTGCCCCAAACAGCAGCAGCACAGAGACTAGTGACATGCGTGATTATGACAGTGGGAGGACACTTAAATTGTGTCTATGCTACAGGTGAGGGCACTGGGGACCTTTTTTGATATAGCTCTGAAAGAAAACAGCAACCCTTGAAAGTAGTAATGTATCTGGACACCAGCATACTAACACTACTACTATGGTGATTTTTAGGAGAGAAACCAGTTCCTCTGCCTAGTCCTGAAAAGAGTCTAATACAGTTACCACCTAACCCAAAACATGCCTATAGGGATTTCTAATATATGCATACTATTTCGTAGAGTATCACCTTAAAAAAAAAGCTGGATTGTTTCAAGCAAGAAAAATTAAAGCTGACTGGTTGCCACTACAGTCTTTTAACAGGTCACAAAGAAATAAGGAAAAAAGACATATTTTTATATAAAATACTTTTATATATATACCAAAACTTGACTACTGTGATGTCAATAACAAATGTAAATGAACATAGAGATAAGCATTTCCTGTAACTGTGTTCTGTTTTTTAATGCCTTCTGTTATGAGATACGAGAGAAAGAAACTTACAAACTAAATAAGCTCAATTGTTGATTCTAAGTAAAACTGCAACTGTTCTTTATTTAACAAAGCACTAAACTCAAAAAACTACTAAAGGCCTCTCTTCCTTGTTCTCAGGCTCCAAGCCTGACTATATATTTAAGCTACCTTAAAAAACCCCCAACCAAACATATCTCTGCATTACTGCAAATGTCAGAACAGAGTGTAATGACATATCCCAAGAATATTTGAGTACTATTTTCATCAAGTTGTTCTCAGTATCAAGTTGTCTTTGCTTACTTAGGTATTTTGTACTCCCTTTGGTCATTGTGCTTAAGCAGTGACTTGAAGACTGATTACTAAGCTTCAGTGCAGATGCAAACAAGTCGAAACAAGGGAAAATAAATTAACTTTAAAAAGTACATTCCCAATCAAGATTTTAAAAAATAAAGTAATTCCAGTACTCTAGTTCTCAAACTATCCTCCCAGCAATGACATTTTGCAAAATTTGAACAGCATTTTATCAAGCTGTTCTATAGAGATTTGTGGAGTGAATTCACATTGTTCAAGCACTGCTTTCATCCTACACATGAACACTATTTCAAAATAAAAAGTAGCTCTTAAAATTTTAAGAGCTTCTCCTCATAAAAGAGAACACAGGAAGATAGCAATATACAAAATCAGAGAAAATTCACAATCTTCACTAAATATAACTGAAGTCCTTGTTTTCTTGAGTTCCCAGTGTCAAAATAAGGACTTCAATAATTTCAGGACATACTTTCAGAGTGATATTTAAACAACAGTTTAGATACTTCTACAATGAAATATTTCAACAAATTTTTTTCCTCCCTCAAACTGAAGTGTTTAGAAAATAGGAAGGAAGGAAAATCAGAAATACGCTCTCTGAAAGTTATAATTATCTAATACTGTTTGTTGATGATGACTAGCTTATATTATCATTTTACCTCCCACTAAAAAACATACTTGATACTCCTGCAAATAAGCATTTATAAAGAATATCATGTTAGCTGGTCATCAAATACCTCAACGTCTAACAAGTATGCTAAACTACAACAGAAGCTGAAAGATTTAAGGAAGACATTGAGAGAACTCCTGGATATAATGTGACAATTACCTCTTACATTTAACGTATGTATATATATACTGGAACAAGACTAGTAACATAGGGTAACGGTAAATGTCACATAATACTAAAAAATACAGAGGAATGCTAAGTGGAGATATTCCAACTACTTTAATCTAGTGTACAGGTGAGAAAAAAAATCAAGAGGGTTTTGACTTGTGAAAAAAAAATTAAATCAGAAAGATTCTCATTAATGAGACAAAGTTAAAACAGACTGAACCTTTCACTGTTCAAGTTCCACAACTGCATCCAAAGTCTCTCCTGACAAACAGTAGAACATCTGACTTACTACTCCAATACTTTTAATTCATTTGAGACATCATATATTGCATTTATCAAACTGTTTTGCTTGAGATTTTAATCTGGTTTCACACTAAACAGTGTGACTCAATCACTTGCTGTGACTGGAAGAATTCATCTGATCTCTTCTGATACTTGGTAGTAGACAAGTAGCCCTCACTATGAACTATGACTATGATAATCCCATCAATTTTTTTTACTGTATCTTTAAATGTGCAATGTGATGGCATTACTCAATAAGGAAAAAAATTTAGTGTAAATTGTGTGAAATTAAGTTTGAATTGATTGTAATGTCTAAGGCCACTAATGAAATACAACAAAAGTTAAACACAATATGGAAATACAACAAAATTTTCCTGCATCTACAAAGTTTCAGAGAGTAGCTTAAGAATATGAATTTTTCAGTGCAGCAGTACCAAATGTAAAACCTGGGGCAGGATCATCATCAACTAACTGCTGACTACTTTAGCAATAAGAAAGCAGAATAAAGCAAAGATATTTGAAGCATAACTCAGAGGTGAGAATACACAGGAAAAACTGAGGAGCCTCCAAAATAGGAAAAAAAAAAAAAAAAAGGGAAAAGAGAAAGGTAAAGCTAGTTGTAAACTTTAACATTAGCTTCAATAATGACACTGTATTTGTAACAAAAATATCCTACCTTCCTCTCCATTTCTCTGGAACTCACATGTTGAAGACAAATGGTGTTTATCTTCTTGCCCACTAAATTCTTGCCCATTTAAATTTCAAGTGATCTTGACATCCCTTCTCCAACTATGCATACGAAACACAGTAGTGAGCTTTCTCAGAAAAACTGCTTATCACCCACACTCCTTCACTTCTATTGCTAGAAGTACATTCAGGTTCTAAATACAAACCTTCGAGGATGGTTGGCATCAAATACTGTTGTATCATCATCATCATCATCTTGGTCTAATGGGGCCAGCTCCATGTTTTCTATGTTCGTATCCAGAACTCCGTATCTTCGGGTTTTTCTGTTTCGCCTTCTGAGCCTGAAAGGTATTTTAAAACATTCAAGTAATGTAAATCTTTTGCTACTTTCTGACCCAATAACATAAAATACTGCTACATTGATGCTTAGTGTAAGTTTTCTAAAATTTGTGTTAAGTTTACACACTCAGCTCTATGAAATTCAGAGGTTAGACAATTCTAAGTGCCAACAGTTCACACGAAATGATTAAGGCCAGTAAGAGTCTTGTGTAGTTTTGTACAGAATTAATGTAGTGAATACAAAAAGCCATTACAGGCACTTAGCATCTAAATATAAGAGCCATGTAAAAATATATGCAAAAGCATACTTCTAACATACTTCTACTGAGAAAAAAATTGCCTTGCTACATATTCTCTATGTGTCTTATGCATCTGTAAAGAACAGCAGATCAAATCACGCAGAAACTCAACACAGCTATAGCAAAAGTGTAACACAAGTCATGGTTGACACTGAAAATTTTCATTATTGCTTGTGAAGTCTTTTATAGACATAAAGTTAAAAAAATTGTTCGTAATTACACTTCAGAATAAGACAGATCTTGTGGAGTCAATGTCTTCTGTGCTTCATAAAGCACGGAAGGAAGCAGCAGTGACTCACGTTTCAGGATTAAGGCACAGTGCTTATCACAGACAAGCAGACTGCATCTGTTTTTCTCACTGTCCACAGCTTTGCTGCATGGGCCTGGGTCCCATGTGAGTCACCCACACAATGAACCATTCCATGTGGCTTTCTAGAACTACTCTTACACCCACGGAACAAGCCTTGCTCAAGTTCTGGAACTCAGACCAGTAGCCACTCAGCACTGTGCAAGGGCATCTGTTATAGAATGCTGACAGAATCCCTTCTGGTAACTGGCAAAAAAACCCTACATGAAAGCTATAGGACTGAAAAAAAAAAAAAAAAAAAAAGAAAAAAAAAAAAAAGAATTTGTGTCTACGCACTTAGTTCTAAAGTCAAAGGTGGTAACAGGTCTTTCATGTAGAAACTCCAGAATACACAATCCCAAGCTAAGCTACTAAACAGGTTTAAAACATTCAGGAACTTCAACATAGAATATTTCAGAGCTAATTAAAAAAAATTATTAATAGATTACTATTTATAGTATGTACTATCGTATTATGTATAATACATTATGCTATTGGATAGTATGCATAGTGACTCCTCCGTCCCACATTTAGACAACACTTTAACTGTCTCGTAAGAGATACCAAGTACAGTACTGAGATTCTCAGCTTCAAATTCTGTCCTGAATGCTGGTGTACTTAAACAACTTGTTTAAATACCCTTCTTGAAAAAACACACAACAGCATTCAATCTTGGTTTATCTTTTCACTATAGTCCAGTGTATAAAATAGATCTCTTTTTGGAACTGAGAAGCAAATGTAACCTTGTTAGAATAGGAAAGAGATAAAGCACATACCCTTCTTCAATATTCTCCAATTTCTAATGTTATAAGAAATAATCAACACAGTCACTTCCTCCACTCTCAACTATGATGTGAAAATGCAGCAACTGCTACCCCAGGCATTTAAGTGCTTTAGCACAGAACAAAATACCCAGCTTTTTCATTTAAAGCTAAAGCTAGTACCAAAACCAAAAATTTCACCTTGCAGTTCAAGACAAAGTCCCTTCCATGTTCTTCATTTATTTCATCTGTTCTCTACTCCTTGACATAGAAAGAAGTTGTACACTTCAAAGCACCAAGCAGAAGAAAATTCTAAAACTTTTAAGATGGCAGTGTGCTGAAAAATAAGGTTGTTTCTTACATATTGTGCCTTTTGTTTTGTTTTCACTAAAGTAGAAGCTAAGCAATTGTCACTAGGACAAGCATTGTGGATATCCTAGCAGATAAACTATTTCAAACACAGTGAAAATATGAAATTAAGAAGAGGCAGTACATGATACTCATACAGTCAATATTTCTGTCAATCTCACTATACATTTTACCTTTTTCCCTCAATGGGTTAAAATGGAAAGTGAGTTGCTACTGTGATTTGAGAGTAACCTAAGACAGTTATAGCAAATGTCTAGACTGTAGATAATGCAAAAAAAAACTTGTCACAAAGCTGGCACAGATTTCTTGATTCAAGCAAATCCTGTTGAAAAAAGGATAAACTGATCACTTGTGACTCAAACCCTTCTCTATATAAGAAGTAGTTGAAAACTACAGCTACAAGAGTACTGGAGATGTTTATGCAACATGCATGTATGGTCACAGCTCTGACTCTAAGGCAGTGTCCGGAGTATTAACAAAAACTAACTTACAATCTTTTACTCTGTGACTGAAAACTGCTCAGTTGCAAGGGACCTACTACTATCGAGTCAACTGCCTGATCAAGCCAAAATTTAAAGCATGGTACCATGGGTATTTGTCCAAAAGTCTCTTAAACACTGACCCCCTTTCTAGGAAGCCTGTTCCAGTCACTGACCACCCTACCAGTAAAAAAATGATTCTTAATGTCCAATTTATACCTCTCTTTGTGCAACTTTGAATCATTCCCAGGCATCCCATAGCTGGATCTCAGCAAGAATGGATAAGCATCTCCTTCCTCAAAGACCTGCTGGGAGCAATAAGGTCACCCCTCAGGCCTCCTCTTCTCCAAAGCAGACCAACCCAAAGTCTTCAGCTGCTCCTCAGAGGACAGGCCTTCCACCTCATCCATCAGCTTGGTTGCCCTAGTCTGGTTGTATTCAAGTACCTTAGTATGCTTCTAACTGCACACAGTACTCATAAGAAGGCCATGACAATGCTGAATACAGTTGGACAATCCCCTTTTGGATTGTCTGGCTGTCCTGTGTGAGATGCACCCAAGGGTGAAGGCTACCCTCTCGGCTGCCAGGGCACATGTTGGCTCATACTGAGCTTGCTGTCAACCAGCACCCCGAGATCCCTCTCTGCATGGCTGCTCTCCAGTCAATTCTCTCCCAAGCAAAATTAGTGTCCAGTGTTATCCTGCTCCAGATGCAGAGCCCGGCACTTGTTCTTGTTAAATGTCATGCCACTAGTGATTGCCCAATGCTCCAATCTGTCTAGATCCCTCTGCAAGGCATCTGGCACTGTGAGAGAGCCAACTGCACCTCCCAGTTTGGTGTCATCAGCAAAGTTGTTAATGGCACATTCAACTCCTGTCTTTAGGTAAGAGTAATGAGCACAACTGAGCCCTAAGGAGCACCACTCGTGACTGGGTGCCAGCCAGATGCACCCTTCTTCACCATAACCCTATGAGCCCTGTCATTCAGCTGTCTCTTCAAACAGTGCACCACAATCTTCCTCACCCCATAGCTGCAGAGCTTGTCCAGAAGGGTACCATGAGGAACAGCATCGAAAGCCCTACTGAAATCCAGAAACACTACGCCCATTTTCCTCCCTTCATCCAGTGAGCAAGTGACCTGGTTGAAAGTCTGCAAAGAGTTTTTATGTCTTATAACAAGATATGTCTTTGTATTGGTTTAATGCAACCTGGTTTTTAGTGGGTGGGAAACTTCTACTATGTCTGGCACAGAGCCAGTCGCTGAAGGTTCTGATAATGGGCAGGTTACCAGCCCAATTAGAGAAGTTGGTAATGCCTCTGTGATGACATATTTAAGAAAGGAAAACTGCAGGAAGTTCTCTTCCTTCTCCCGAAGGGTGCTGAGACAGCCACTGGGGGCGATCCCAGCAGGGCCAGGGCCACGCAAGGCCGGGGCCGCCGGGGCTCTCCCAGCGCAGCCACTGGGGCTCTCCTGAGGCCGGGACCACGCAGCCAGGGCTGCCCATGCCGTGCTGGTGGGGACCAGGCGGCCAGTGACGAAACAATTGCAAACAATTCCCCAACATGGAGCACAGACGAGATCAACCGTTTCAGCGCAGCACAGCTCTGAAACTTATCAACTGATAGAACTTGAGAACAATAATATGTACAGACAACAATTTTCTTCTGAGTCAGAGAAAAGGGAAAAGTGAGGACACGTGAAGAGAACCAACATGGCGGCACCAAGGTCAGTGAAAAGAAGGAGAGGGAGGAGGTGCTCCAGGCGTCGAAGCTGAGATTTTTCTACAAGCCATGCTGTGGACTATAATACAACAAACTATTTCCCTGTAATTCATGAGGTGCCTGGGGGGATACAGAAATCCGCTTGCAGCCCATGAAGAAAAGCACCCACACTAGAGCAAGTGGATGCTGGAAAGCTGTAACCTAGTGAGAAACTTGAACAGAGAGAGAGGACCCTTGCTTCAAGAGACAGAGAACCCTTGCTTCCAAAGTAGAACAACTTATCCTTAAAAGACTAAACCCCATGACCTTAAATGACCCACACTGGGCAGCTGTGGGAAGACTGCTTGGCCCATGGGAGGGACTCATGTTACAGCAAGTTGGGCAGGACTGCTGTTCATGAAAATTAGAACTACATTAAAGAAATTCAAAGAGAACCTTCCCCTGTGCGAAGGACCCCACGGCACAACAGAAAAAGAACTCCTTTCCCTCAACAAACTGAAGAAAGACTGACCAAAACCCTATGTTTTGTCTCCTTGCACTGTTGGTGGGAAAGAGGGAGTGGGCTGGGAAGAGAGTAAGTGCTCTAAAGGTTTATTTTAGTTCTTATTTCCCTTTTTACTTCTAATTCTCTTAATAATACATTTTCTTTATACTGTTTAAGTTCTGGACCTGTTCTGTCTTTAAGTGTTTTCCCCCTAATTCTTATCTCAACTCATGAAGTCTTCATTTTAATTTCCCCTCCTCTGCTCAGCTAGGGCAGATTAAGTGTAAGTGAGTAAGTTTTTGGGGGTGACTGGCACTTACCCAGCGTCAAACACTGACAGTCTTCATGCCAAGGAAACTTATCAGAAGGTTGTTTGCACTTAATCCTTATATTTCTTATGCAATCAATGCAAAAACATTTCAGTTAGAAGTTCAAATTCAAAAACATACACTTTATCTATTCCACATTTCAGAAGTATGATGCAGCAGAATTACAGAAAAATGTGAGGTGTTAAGCCTCCAGTTTACAGTAGCACCTAGAAGACAGCACTCCAGTTTCAAATGCAGAACAGCATCCTACTGCCAAAACCAGAACATCAAGTAATTACCACTCATCTAGAAAATAATGTCAATAGATGATAATTTTCTTCTTTAGCTCCTGCAATGACAGGCTTTTATTTATTTATTTATTTGGCCTTTCCACAGTATTACTCAAATCTCCAAATCCAACAGGCTGGTGTTACAAGACACACTGACACTGAGAAGTGCCCTCAAGGCTTCTCAAGAGTGATCTGTAAGATGTATTGTCAGAGACTGAAATAGCTCATGCCTCAAACATTGATTTAAAGTTTTGCTCATTATAACAAAAACTGTATAAAGAAGCTACAACCAAAGAAGCCTCCATGAAGATACCTGACTGGGACTTTGGACTGTAAGTTAAACCACTAAGAACACAAGGAAATTCTTTAATCATCTCAGGCCTAGGAAAAAACAAACAAGGCTGAAGGAGAAGAATGCATCTACAAGAAAGCCAAACACAGCAGAGATTCTTCCCTAGCTGAGTTTGGGGTAGGGGAGACAACAGCCCACAGGAGCCAGACTGCCCCCCCTGAAATGAGGCGAGGGGGAGGACGTTTTGGGCGCAACCTCTGGTCAGAGGCAGTGAACACCCATCTTCCCTTACACAAACTGGCCCAGCTGTGGAACCCTGAACCCCACAGGCTTCATCCTTGAATGGGTTTCATTCATGGGAGAGGCAGCTGACGGGGTGTCATAATCCATCAAAGACCTCCCAAAGTGCCCCCAAGCATCATTCCTGAAGTCTTGAACCACAGGACTGCACGTGATGCAACAAACGTGGAGTCTGTTGTAAGAGACAATGGGAAACTACCACCCCAAGGAGGTAACTGGGTTTTCCTACCTAGCCTGAGTGTGTATCAACCCATCGGTTTCTATGCTTTTTGGGAGGGACCTTCACCACCACGAAGACCAGCTGGAGAGGATCAATGGAACATCACTGGGATCCATGGAGTGGTAATATTTTCCATACTCTGTCCCTGTCACTCTTTCTTTGTCCCTCCCACCTATTTTTTCTTTCTTTCTTTCTCTCATATTTACTACCAAATAAAACACAAACTATTGTCACTGGCACATGGTCTGGTTTGCACCTCAATTCAGGCAGAGGCACTTCTAAGAACTTTAGTGACTGGATCATGACCTGTATGGAACAATGAAAGTAATTTACTTAGATACCTTAGTACATGACATACACAAAACACTGTCTTTTAACTGCTGTTCTAGACTAAATGATGCAGACATTAGACACAATGAGTGTATCTAAATGTAATGAAAAGTCCATAGAGAACCTGCTCCATAATTGATGTGCTGTATGCATAATCCCACATTTGGGCCTTGCCCTGAAGAATTCAAGTTAAAGCATGAGAAAGAGAAGTAAAACTGCCAAGACAAAAAAATACAGTGACAAACACTGTACTTAACTGTAAAAGCACATTGAGTTACGTCGAGAATAGTTGCCATGAGAAACATAAAGGCAGCTAAGTGGCAGCAAGCTTCACAAGAGCCCTCTCCTCAAAAAAGGCACAAAATAGGTTAATTTTACTGTGAAAGAAAGCATAAAAGAAAGATGTTTACTGACAAAGTCGGGGAGACAGACAACTTCGGTAATTTAGCGATACAGAAGTTTGAAGACTGGTCAAAAATCTCTTAAAGAACGTCTTTAAGTGACGTTTATTTAAAGAAAATAAATTTGGGTGGGCTGACAGATGCCAGCAGTGACAAGATCACCCGGAGAGCACAGGACGGAGTCGGGAAGGGCCCAACAATGATATGCGATTCTCGGTGACGTGAGCGGAGCCGACCAAGCTCCTCCCCGCCCGCAGTGGGGAGGCGGCACCGGGAGCTTCCCAGGGCAGGGGGGCGCTACTCGCCGGCCCCTCAGGAAGCGCGGGGCGGACACGGTCCGCAGCCCCGGCCGCAGAGCTGCTCCCCCCGCGCCCGCACGCCCGCTCCCCGCCCTCACCGCACAGTCCGGATCACAAAGTAGACGATGAGGGCGGCGCTGGCCAGCACCAGCACGGACAGAGCGCGCTGGGTCATGGGCTGGCCCTGCTCGGGCGGCGCCGACACCTCGGCCAGGCGGCTGCTGCTGCTGCTCCTGCTGCTGCGCGTGGCCGCTTCGCCGGCCGCCTCCGTGGGGCGCGGGGAAGCGGTGGCGGCGTCCCGGGGGCGCGGGGCCGCAGCTTCCCCGCAGCTGGCGGCCTCCAGCAGCACCAGCAACACCAGCAGCGGCCCCGCCAGGAGCCGCGGCAGCGCCAGCGGCTCCATCTCCCCGTGCCTCCCGCCCAGCACGGTCGCGCAGCGCGGCCGGGCCCCGCCGCCGGCAGTGAGGCCGCCGGAAGCGGAAACGCCCCCCCCGTGTCGCTCCATCTCTTTCGTGGGCAGTGCTGTTTTCCTGTCGGTGGTCCATGGCATTTGGGCGCGAGTCGGGGGCTACTTAGAGTGCAACACGTTTAAGGCAGGGTCGGTTTTATTAACCAATCCTCTGTTTTAGTCTAATTCTATGTACAAAAGAATGTAACTTTTTTAACTGACTAAAATCAAAGCAGAAATGTTAAGGAAACCTCCCAGCGTGACCATTTATGAGACTCCCTGGCAGCCACCTCCCAACGCCGGAGCTGTCACTGCTGACACAGAAACCCCATTCGGAGCAGCTGCTCCATTGACACGATGGGTCCCCATTTGTCTCCCCCTACACCCTACTCACACAGTCAGACTGGATTTCCCGCAGCAGCCTCAGATGTCTCGTCGTTTATTGACGGCGCAGTACCACAAAAACAGCCCGTGATGGCCCTCCGATGCTACCGAGCTACCTGCAGCAGATGTATTCCTCAACAGTAAGCAAAAAGATGTTTTGGAAAGTGGTAGGTCCTGAAAACTCTAATTTTTGCTTCCGTTGTGGTCCAGTGGTGGAAAGACCAGGAAAGGGTTGTGTCTGGGCGGACCACAGCCAAAGGTGATGGAGCAGTCAGTGTGTTACAAAGCCAGCGAACCTGGAAGACATGACCCTGACTTAGGATGATGCTACAGAGTGACTCTGCCATAAATTTTATTGCTCTTGTGTCTCCTGTGTTCCTCAGCTAAATGCTGTTCTGATAGGATGATCCTTTAGTTGTTAGAATCCATTATAAGATTTTTTTTGTTGACTTTTTTCCTTTTTTTTTTTTACTGTATACTACAGCAAGGATTTCAAGGGTATAGTGTGCTTGCAGAATGGGAAATCACCATTGGTGGTGAGCTCTTTGTCATTTGTCACTGTGTTGAAGGGAATGAATAAAATGCCAGAGTAGCAAAGAAACCTTGTACAGAAATATTTCTGAAGTTGAAGTAACATGGGCAACAACCAGATTTTGTTCAGGAGCAGGCTCATTATCCCAGAGGCCTTAAACTTAGCAGTGTATCAATCATATTGGGTCATATAAAATCACATATAGATAATGTAAAGACAGTGATTATTTAACTTATTAACAAGTTAACAAGTGTAGTGGTTCATTAACTGAGAAAACAGATGCAAGGTCTTGTGTCACACAATGAGTCTGAATTTGAAAAGTGTAAAACTGATTTAAATAGCATGTGACTCATCAAACTATCACCTGTCTTCCCCTTGAAAAAATGTAGGCCTTTTAATGGGAATAATGTTTCAGATGATATGAACAACAGATTTTGCTGAAGGTGCTGGAGGGATGCAGCATGTGAATAAGTTTCCATGATAGCTTTTTACGAAGGTTATGACTTTGACAGAGCTTGACTGATTCAGGTCCTCCCACTGCCAGTATGTATCAACCTGCTTCTATCCTATTAATACCCTTAAGATATATTTTCTCTTGACAAGTCCAAGCAACTTCTTTGCAGCACAGGGACTTATGACAGAGGAAAGTGTTTTATTCAAAAGTGAAAGAAGTATATTTCTTAGAACGTCAGTCACTGGTGTTAAATTGTCCTACAGTGATGTCCTTGATGCATGGGCTATGTAAAGTCTAAGGGTGCTGGGTTGCTCATTTAGAATGATATGATGACATACTCTGTGGTAAACTGCATGTCAGATGCAAAGCATTAGGGGAAAAGAAAAGAGGATTGCCTTGGTCAGTAAAAACTATGGCATGACAATATTAGTGTTTTTAAATGCCCTCTTGGCAAAACTACCATCCTTAAAACCAAGAGTTCTAGTGCTGTGTGGGGAAAGATGTTTTTTGAGGGTTTTTTCCCCTAAACCCAAAGTTAATGCTCTTAATAATTGGCGGATTAAGATAGTCTTTGAGTTTTCAGCTAGAAACCAAAAAGTTGGAGTAATTTATATTCTTTATTTTGAAACAAAAAAACTTACAGGAGTCCTTGAATATTTGTTTGTTTCTTTGGGAAGGGGGGTGTTGAATCATTGAAATGCATAGATTTGTTCAGTATTCAGGTCAGGTATAAATAAACTTCAAGTTTGTATGCAAAAATTTGCTTCGGGAGAGCTATAAGATAATTCTTTCATGAAGTGTTACGTAACTTCAAACCTGTGCATGGAAACTGACAGTCATTTTTAGATTTGTTTTAGAGTACCTGACTGTTTGTAATTTTTATCTAATTTATTTATTAGAAACAAAGACAGGGAACAGAATTTTTAAAAATTGCCATGTTCTGTGATCATTGTGGCATATAGCAGCTTTTGAAACATGTGCCTTAGGGCTATATTTCCCCATTCTGAGTTAAAGTGTAGAACATTTTTCACTTACAAAAGGAATAAGGAACTTTCTTGTTTTACATCAAAAAGGTAAAAGATCTTGAGTGTCAGTGAAAGACTGAGACTGTTAAATTGTCTATTAAAAATAATGGAGCTTACTTGAGTTTTAACTTTGAGAAAAACAAAACTGGTTAATTTTTTTTTTTTGAGTTCCATAAAACAGGCCTTGCAGATTAATTGGAAGAGCAGAGAAATTACTTTACACGATTATGTGAGTGTCGGGGATGTCTGAGAAGGTCTTCATATCAGAAAATGAAACAGTAATTCAGAGAAGGGCACTTAAGAGCTCTGTATATTCTTTTTTTTTTCTCCTTTAGCTAGTTCAACTAAAATGTCATTACATGGTTCCTGGTACTTGTAGTACCAAAGGGCAACACATCTATTTCCTTCTCCCTCACCTCTATCAGTCTGTCTATATCAAAGAATATTCTGTGTTGGAAAGGGCCAACAAGGATCATCAGGTCCAGTTCTTAAATGAAAGGCCCATACAAGCATCAAACCCACAACCTTGGTATTTGCTAGCACCACTCTCTAACTAATCTCAAGTGGTTTCTTTTCATCCTTTATGAAGTCCTTGTGGAATGACTGTCAGTGATCTTGAGAAATGAAGACATCAGAAGTGACCACACTTTTCTGCTCTGATAGTTGGTTACCAAGGGGCATGCTGCCTGCTGTCCCTGTAAACCATATTAAGCTCTTAAACCCTGAAACTATCCAATTCATTAGGTCTCTAAATCATGTTCTAGTCTCTATTATTTATGCTGTCTGAGGACATCTTTGTCCAAACATATCTTTACTTACCCTTGGCATAGATCAGAAATCTTTTTGACTAATCAATTAAAAAACCTCATTTTAATCTCTTTCCTTTTAATGACTCTTCTCCTGATGATATGCAATCTAATTAACTACAGACTGTAGCAAAATATTGCAGAGAAATATACTCTGCAAAAAATTTACAGATATATTTTGTAGAAAACCATGTGTAAAACTTTTCTAAGAGAAAGTGATTCATTTTATATTTATGTATGATCAGCTCTAGATTGGTACTTGGATGCTTTTTAGAATGCAACTGAGTGCCTTTTTAGATAGGTGCTTTTAAAAATCTAGCTGTTTAGGTCGACATAATTGTTATTTGAAATGTCTTCAATAACTGTGGCTGAAACTATATGAGATATTGTATTTAAAGAAAACTTTGTGAAGAAGACAGTATGATTTCCTGAACACAGAAGTGGTATCTACAATGTTAAGGTAAGGAATATTTTGAAAGCTGAAAAATACTGCCTAAAACCAGGTTTTGAATGGAATTCTGATGCTGCATGTAAATGTGCCCCAGAGGAGACAGAATGGCACCTCCTGTACGTATGCAGTTACAGAGCCAGGGGCTACTGTATCTGGTATTCTATTCTATTACATTCTATTCTGTATTGTCCTTGTCACGGTATTTCTACACTTAATGCTTACCATAATTAAAATAATTGATTATATTTCTGTGTAAGTTTTTGCCAAAATGCCTTGAAAGGACTGAGAAATCCCATCATGTTTTGCATTACATTTTCATCTTTGTTTATTACATTTTGGTCTTGTGGTGCCAAAAGGCTCTGACAGTGCCAGGATCAATTACTTGTGCCCAAGAACATGAAGCAATTAAGAGGGCAAAAGAATGCTACTGAAAAAAATCTTAGCTTTTCATTTTAAATCATGAACATATCCTTAGGAATATATCACATAAGTTTATATTCTTTCTGGAATAGAATTTCGGTGTGAAACTTGCTAATTAAATCAGTGTATTTTATGCATTCTCTGCTTTCTTACTTTAAGCAGGGGAACAAGAAGAGTTAACAATAAATATTACTCTTTTTTATTATGCTTTTGTAAAATTGAGTTGCCAGATAGAGTCTGCTTTTATTATAATGGCAAGTTGCTGAAGGCAGATAAGCTACTTTAATTTGTTTCAAAGAAGAAATCATTTTATATTGGTACAGAACTCAGCTGGATAGAACCTTTCTAACACAGTTTTAAGTATTAGGAAGCATTCATTCTTTAATACAACTTGCTGGACACAAGGTGGATTTTCCTCTAGCCTTGTGTCACCAAAAACAGGTAAGTAAGGCTTTTTGTTATACATTGTTTATATATTTATTGGGTGTCCTCGCTTGCTGGATGTGTATTCATGGTCCTGTTTTGCACAGTCCCATCCCTATCAGAAGTCCTTATTTGGTCCTCAGGGGTCTCTTTCAGGTTCTCTGGTGGTCTTTGATGCCCAGATTGTGGTGTCTGCTGGTTGGCCCTTGGTTCTGAGCAAGCACAGTTTGTTTCCAGCAATTTGCAAGGCTGCTTTTATCTTATCTATGCTCCCAGAGCTCAGCACACGTCCCCAGGACTTCTCCAAGGTTGTTTTGCCAGTGTTCTGTTACTTATTAGATCATGGTTTGTGGCAATGTATCATTTCCCTTACCAATATACAACTATAAGAAAAACAGTGGTTTATAGCACCAATAAATTTATGTAAGGATTTTCAAATTAGTTCTTATTACTTGGTTTAAGAAAATGTTTCTTTGGCAAGTTTTCCTCTACTATGGTGTCTTTTGGGATTCCAATGAATGTATTTTTCTTTCATTATTCCCACATTTATCTTCAGTCTAAGAAATTTCCGAGAAATTTCCGAGAGGCTGTTTACCTACAGATGAAAGCCAGAAAGGGTCCCAGTTTGTATCATGCATTGCTGTAGATGACCTTCTGTCATGTTCCCCTGCTTATTTTTTCTTAACTGAATTGATCCAAATCTGTGGTATCCCCATGTTTTGACCGTTGCAGCCCATTCCCATTGTGGACCCACTGTGGTCCCATTGTGGACCATTGCAGCCTCTTCCTCTGTCACAGAGAGACACTGTAAACTTCCTAGAGGCCCTCTGCCTCTCCGTTGAAGTAAAATCATGTTGCTACCAAACACTGTCCTCTGTAGTGCTTCATGAAAATCTGCACTCTTCTCCAGAAATCACAGCTCTGCCCTGACCAAGTGATATGCAAAAGGACAAAAATGCTCCAGTAGAAGGAGCCACCATGAGTGCCATGTACGGATTGCTCTCATGACAACAGCTCGTTTCTTTTCCAGGCTGCTCTGCTGTGCGCAGAGACTCGCCTGTACAGATGTGCTACTCCTAGCAAAAGCTTTCGGCATGATACACATGCTTGCTGCACCCATGGTAGTCCTGTCCCTTCCTGGAAGCCCTGAATATTCTCTATAAGAATTAGTAGCCTATGGCTGTTTCCTGGTGCTGAAAGCATGTATGATGTCTGCTGTTGAAAAGGATTGGGCCTTCAAAATAAACAGCACTTCTTACCACTTTGATTACTTGTAAAACTCTTATGTATCCATTTCAGAGATTTACATGTATTACTCTCATTAGATGCCAGAAATTTACTGATAATAGCCACATTTAAGTACCCTCTAGATTAGCATTACTCCTTGTCATTTAAAGTTACATGTTTACATGTTTACCTGTTTCTGAAACTGGTGTTTTGCTCGCTTGTATTCTTTCTTGCAAAAGCATCAATATGTTAANNCTGAAACTGGTGTTTTGCTCGCTTGTATTCTTTCTTGCAAAAGCATCAAGAATTCAATATGTTATGTCAGTGGTGAAGTATACTGTCTATGGCTTTAATGCACTCCCAAAAGATGGTTTTCATGAGATTTCATTTAATGCACTCCCAAAAGATGGTTTTCATGAGAAACAAAGGGGTGTGGGAAGAGATGGGTTGGAGTGGAGCTGCGGGCTGTGGGACATGCCTGCAGAAGCACACGGCAGCACAAAGGAGCACATGGCAGCACAAAGGAGCACATGGCAGCACAAAGAGGTTTGTCTGCCCCAGACCTTGGTGGGAGGAGGTGTCACACAGCAGAGCCCTATGGAGAGGAGCCTGCTGGAAGCTGACAGACGGGTGGACAGTGCGTGGTCACCCAATGGAAGGACATTTAGAAAGTTCATTGCTGACGCAGCAATGTGTGATAGGTCGCTAAGTGAGAATTGCCATGTAAGGAGATGCTGTGTCTGGAAGAAGTTTGTAAAAGCAGTTCATTCCTTTGAATAAACGATTCAGATTCCCTGCCGGTCTGCGTCCGTGTTTCAATCACCGACAACAGGGAAAAAAGCAAACTAAAAATATATTCTCTGACGATTTTCTTGTTTGGTCAAAAAAGGGCTTGTTTTAAGAGCAATAAAAATACTACAGTTATATAAGTTACAGAAATCCATTTTACTTCCTCTCTGAAACTGTAGAGTGGTACCACGATTTTCTGCTTAGAACTCTTTGGACTATTTCCAGAGAATGAATTAAATCTCAAAGACTTAGATTCTCAGTATTATGCACACAACCAATTTACATTAAAACACACAAGATTACATGCAACTGTACTTTGAAGATGCATAAAGTAGAGTTCATTATCAAATTTTTCTGTAATCATAGAACAGATAGTGGTCTTAAAAGAATAGTTGGTTTAATACCTAACTGATTTTCAATATAAAACTGAGTTATAAATGTTTTCAAACACAACTTACACTAATGAATCAGGTGTCAAGAAGCACAGCTTTACAGTTGGACTTTTATCACCCCTTACTCTTTGTCTTCAAAGACATGTTGAATGAAAAAGAGAAATGAAGAGCAGACCATATTGGGATAATAGCTGGAAATATGGAGAATGCTGATAATACTTTTAATTATTTTTAAATATTTGAAGTTGTCACCTCTTAACAATGAAATACAATAGACAGAAAAAAATTGAATCAGTAACAGTTTGTTGAGAAATAAAAGTTTAGCAAAAGAGCCTAAGAAGTGTGTCATATCAAGCAAGATGCAGTCAGAAAATAGAGCTTAAAAGAGGGTGGAAAATTTCATAATAAGGCCTGTCTAGACAACACACCAAGACTCAGATATACTGTAAAGGAGGTTTTAAGGAGGTAAACCAGCAAGATTGTCTTGCACATTTACATTGTGTTCTTTCTCTAGATGGTCATTTCATAGCAGAAAAGAGAACCTGTAATTGCCATAACTAATTACTACAAAAATTTCAGTCTTAAATTGTGTGATTAAGTGCTGTAATCCTTTACAGTAATTTAGTATGGGAAGTAATTTGCTATGGTGAGTTTCCTCTATGTCAGCCCTTTTTATTATTAACAGCCTTTCCAATAGGAAAGATTCAAGAGTGGCTTTGGCAATTTTTCTCACTCTCTTTTATGTACAGGTTCCTCACAGACAAATATAAAGTGAAGCTGATGGCAGAGCTAAATTAGTTTCTTAAGAGTCATAGCATCCATCTGAAGTAGATTAGATGAGTACTTAGGTAAAGGAGAGGGGGAATGAATACATTAAAAAAATAGTCTCTTATGTGCAATTTTATTTTAAAAGTGCCTCTCAGAAAGCTGAAAAGTACCTCTAGAATTGTAATGTCTTTGTAGTCTTTTAATATAAGGGAAAGATACAGATTTATGTTTTTGAATCTGATACTTTGTGATAGAAAAGTGAGCTTGCAACTCTTTAACAATGATCTCCCACATTTCAGTGAATATTGTAATGCCTAATTTTTCCTATATAAGAGAGCATGTGGTATCAGAAAGATCTAGGAGAAAAGTTAGAATGTCAGATAAGTTTTCTCTGTGGATGGAATTAATGCAGATGTATGTTGATGGTAAGTGATGCCTATAGTAAAATTGCTTTTCAGAACGTACTTCAGACTCAGAATTTTACATACTCATTTTGTCAAGTTAATGTCTACCTCTGAGAAACTTGTGACAGTTTATATATATTTATATCATTCATGATACAAATTTCAAAATGTTATTTTAAAACAAAATTACAAGTATTTTTAATGAAATCTAACAAAAAATTAGCATTCTAAAAAAATAACTTAGTACTGCAGTAAGCAGAACCCTATTAGAAGCTGATAAGCACCATCAACACTTGCTAACATCTAGACTTCAAAAGTCTCTTTTGGGTTGGTATGAGAGGCAAATCCCCACTGCCGTTGCCTCTGTTTCCTGCAGGAAAACTAAGTAGATGGTGTTGATACATGTAGCTTTGCTTCTCCCTTCACCTCCGTGCACCGTTCACCCTACTTTTCTCAACATAGTGTGCATATTGCACTCTCCATTTATCAGCTCTGTGTCTTCCCTTTCCTGATTGCATCAGAGGGCTGAAAGTATGTTCCTTGTGCCTGTCTTTGGCAGAAACTGTAGAGGTTAATAAACAGCAACCTGCTTATGAGCTCTGAGAGGCTCTGAAGAGGAGAAGAGTGGTGATAGTATAGGTGGCATTGGTAAAGAGACCTTGGGAGGGGAGGAGAGCAGAAGCTCAATGCAACTCAGTCCTTCTCACATACAGGCCATCAATCACTCCTTTTCTTTCTGTAAGGTAAGCAATTCAGAGTCTATGTTGAAGAAAATGCTTTCAGGCTGAGTAACCTGAATTCCAAATTACAGGTATAAAAGGTGATGTTGCAAAGAAAGTACAGTGTGGCCTCCTCTCTACCAGACAGTCTCTGGAGGTATGTTTGGCAGCGTGAAGACCTCCTGTACTCTCTCTTGTGTGCACTTATCATCTGCTCTCCTAGCACAGCCACATTTTAAATGAGAATAAAGGTGAAGAAAGAGTGATGGGAGAGAAAATTAGAGGATTTTGAAATTTCCGAGGAGTGTGTGTTTCTGTATGCATTCCTGTCTTCCATAGAGCACAAGAGCTGGGAATTCCCAGAGGCAAGAAATTGGACAAGGAAGGCAAGAGACCGGCATGGCTGAGTTGGGACCTGATGGTCAAACTAAAGGGAAAGAAGCAAATGTACAGGCAGTTGCAGTACAGGTGGCCTGAGAAGAGTATAGAGATGTATGGTTGTTTAGGGATGGGACGAGGAAGGCCAAAGTGAAGCTGGAACCGAACCTGGCAAGGAACATAACAGGAAAGGTTTTCTACAGATGTAGAAAAGGAGGGTCAGAGAAGGTGTATCTCCCCCAGTATACAATGCTGGAAAACTGGTAACAACTGATGAGGAGAAGTCTGAGGTACTCAACAATTTTTTACCTCAGTTTTCAATGACCCTCTCTATTCCCTCACCTCTCAAGTCAGTGAATAGCAGGATGGGGGCTGGAGGAGCAAAATCCCTCCCACTGTAAGTAAAAATCAGATTTTGACCCCTGAGGACCCTGAATATCCATTAGTCTGTTGGGACCTGATGAGATACATCCCTGAGGGAGATGGTTAATGTAGTTGCCAAGGCACTCTCCAGGATATTTGAAAAGCCATGGCACTCAGATGAAGTTCCAGGTGACTGGAAAAGGGGAAACATTGTACCTGTTTTAAAAAAGGTAGAAAGGGGCACCCTGGGAACTATCAACCTGTCAACCTCACCTCTGTGCCTGGAAAGATCAGGGAAAAAATCCTGCTAGAACCTCTGCTAAGGCACACAGAGGACAGGGAAGCACAGCTTCACCAAGAGCAAGCCCTGCTTGATCAACCTGGTGGCATACTATGATGTAGTGGCTTCATCAATGGACAAGGGAAGGGTTCCAAATGACATTTATCTGGACTTTTGTAAAGATTTTGGCACAGTGTTCCACAACCTCCTTCTCTCTAAATTGGATTTGATGGATGGACTGTTAGATGGATAAGGAAGTGATTGGATGGTTGCATCCAGAGAGTGGTGGTCACTTGGCTCAGAGTCTGCATGGACAAGTGACAAGTGGTGTCCCTCAGGGGTCCATATTTGGATCAGTGTTATTTAATATCTTCATTAATGACAGAGATGAAGGGTTTGAGTGCACCCTCAACAAGTTTGTAGATAATACCAATTAGAAGGGTATGGTTGACACACCTGAGGGACAGGAAACCCTCCAGAAGGACCTGGACAAGGTCAAGAAGTGGCCCATGGGAATCTCATGAGAGCTACAAAGATGGTGAAGGACCTCAAGGTCAAGGCTCCAGGGGGTTTGAAGAGCAGCTGAGGTCACTTGGTCTGTTCAGCCTGAGGAAGAAGAGACTGAGGGGAGATCTCATAGCACTCTTCAACTTTCTTGTGAGGGAAGAGGAGGAGCAGACACTGATCTCTTCTCTGTGGTGACCAGTGACAGGACCCAAAACAGGCTCCCCAAGGATGTGGTCACAGCACCAGGCCTGACGGAGTTGAAGAAGCATTTGTGTATCAGGTCATGTTGTCAGGTCCACAGTGTGTGTTTTGGGGATGGTTCTGTTCAGGCACAGAAGTTGGGCTCGGTGATCCTTGTGGGTCCTTTCAACTCAGCATATCCTATGGTTCTGTATATTAACACATTGAACTTCGTGTTTTGTGAGATTTCTCCACCCCTAACAGATTAAGACTGCAACCATCAATTCACCCAACAGACATCAAAATTACAACAACAAAGTCCCATTGCTGTACCCCTGGGTGATGACTATATACACCTTTCTACTCTTATCCTTTCTTTCTTTTCTTTTTATGTTTTGTTAAGTGTTATTTTTCTACTTTTTTATTGCTATATTACCATAGGTTGTAACCAAAATGGCTACATAATTGCTTTCCATTGCAACCAAATTATTCTAAAATAAACTCTAAATATAAGCTTACAAACCCTGATCACACACCTTTTGGTGTGGGTCATAACCGGGTGCTGAGGCACTGGAGCATGTTGCCCAGAGAAATTGCAGATGATCTCAGTGATTTGAATTGAGATCCAATTTTTTGAGTGGTCAAAATGCAAGCATACTTCAGGCTGCTGGTGTGAAGTTAGCCTTTCCTAGCACTTCAGTGAAACTGTACTCCTGTGTACCCTAGCCTTGGAGCATGGAGGCTAAAAAGGAAGAACATACTGCCATTGCTTTTTGTCTCATTTCTGCTGATTTTGCTCTTATTTCCATGCTACTGCTATCTCCTACAAACAGGAAAGCAGAAAAGAGTATAAAGTCCAAATTTGTAACGTGCTTCAAATACAATAATATTTTTTTTATGCATGAAGTTAAAACACCTCTGAAAACGAATCCACTGCTTTGTGGTGGCTGTACAATAGCTACAAGGTTGGTTAGTGTGGGTTTTCTTAAAGGAGTTGAACTTTTCTTTATTGTAAGGATCTCCTTGCTGCATTACCTGAAGAACTGCACATGCCAAGTGAAGAGCTCTTTAGATGTTGGTCAAATGTAGCAGCCTAAAATACCTTCTAAATAGCATAATTTTCAAAGACTGCATTCAAATGAAAAACAAAAGAAACCCAATCCCAAACATGAAGTGTATTAGAATTGCACCAAGAAGTCTCTTATGCTTAATGTTTTATTTAAGAGGTAGCAAATAATCAGCTACAACAGTAGCTTTGACTGCAGTGTTGCCAGGTGTTTTCTGTTCTCAAGCACAACACTCTGCTTTGCTTTTGGCAGAGTTGTTTTGTCTAAAGATATTAGCTTTTTATGGGGCCCAAATACCTTTTATCTTCACAGCTGCCGCATGCTGAGAGGCAGGCATATGTCACAGACATGAACCTGCAAACAGATTGGTCTATCTGCACCAGCAAAGTCTAGGAATCTTACTGGGAAATTGACTGCTGGCACCAGTTCATCTTCAATACTTGTCTTCTTCATATTTTGTGTGATTTCAGTTTTCAGTGCTTTAATAAAGGAAAGAACAAAAAAGAACAAAAAACCCAAAAAAGAACAAAAAAACCCAAAAACAAAGGCCCACAACCCAACAAAAAAACAGGCCCAACCAACCAAAACAGAGATGTAAATGAGACACCACTGACAAATAGGTAGGAGGGTATTGTTCATCAAAAAATAAGTGTTCATAGGTTAATCTGTTAAATAAATAAACAGTGAAAAAATTACAAAAATACCATTATCTATTGTTGATACCCATGGCAGTTGGAGGGTTGCAGGAATATGGTGTATTTAATACCTTTCTTGCTGCATTTCAATATGTTGCTTTGCTCGTGTGATCTGTGGGAGGTTCTGCTCAAAGCCAGTGTTATTCACGGAGAAGCAATGAAGGAGATATTTTCATAATTGTAGCATCTTTTCTTATCAGTCAAGGGCCAGGGAGCATTTTCACTGAAAATTGTTCCTGGCATAGCTATTCTGTCCAGTCCTCTCCAATACAAAGGATCTGAAGAGTTCTAGTTTTCCCCCCAGATTATACATTGCAGCAATCAGAGGACTGAATATAAATAATCATTTTTTTCAAAATGATCTTGTTTTACTATTTGCCATTGACCTTTCTGCAAAAAAAGAACATTAACTGAGCTGATCAAAGGAAACATATAAATTATTTTGAAATTCTTATGCTTGTATTTCAGAAAGGCCCTCTGATAAGACAACGTTTTATTTCATTTTTAGTTTAGGATATACTAAAACCTGTAGTTTCCACAGGAAGTTAAAAGTGAAACATGAAAGGCAGTGCAGAAGTATAAAATGTCAATTTCTTGTTAAGGAAGCTTTGAAACTATACTGAATTATTTGCTGGAATTGCACAGATCATATGATATCCTTGTATTCAGAGAAAATTAATTAAAAATAAAAGAAAAAATATTTGACTAGAAAGCAGTTTTAGTCACATTTCTGCAAGGTTTACATTGCAAAAAATATGGGCACATTTCTGTTATTTAAAAGAAAAACATAAAAATACCTAGATTTTAAAGTACTCTATGTTTATTTGGTAAAAAAATAATGTTTTATTTCCGTATAAAACCAGCATAATGAAATAAACATTTAAAACACTTTTGCATGCAATCTTACTAACTGCAGACACTTCATAATTGTCACATTCTGTATTTCTAAGTGTCATTAGAAAGCACTGTCTTTTATATACATATGGATTTTCATAATTCTGCTGATCATAATAAGATCATTATCAGGGACTGTAAATAACATGGTTTTCTGCAGCACATCAGTTTGATAGACATGATCTACTTTCTTTGTAATAAAGAATTAAAATCAGTAGAAAAAAGAAGCAGAGCTTAGCTGTATTGACAAAAGAGGATAACTAAATACACGAAAAGCGTCTCACACATAAACAGTAATGTTGTCATCAAGGTTTATACAAAGCAATATATGCTGAGGAAATGAATTATGACTGTAGTACTTTACTATCACAAATATTCCTTTAAAAGTATGTCTCAAATTTAATTATCTGAAGTTTAAAAAATTAGGGTTTCCTGTAATAATATTTGTTGCTTTCTAATACTTTAAGTAGTGATGGTTCTCTATTGTCTCTTATCTTAGATATAGTACCAAATTTAAAGCATCACCAATCATTACAGTCTCCTACCCTGTAGCTTACTCTTATAGATAATTCTTTTATTAAATCACGAAGATGCAAGCCCAGAGGCCACTTTAACAAATCAATCCATAGAGCAGGTTTAATGTAATTCAATTCAATTCACAGAAGATCAGAAAAGTATAGATTTTATCATAATTAAAATTCTGTAGTCATACAGCGCAGAAAAAAAATATTTTTCAAAAATTTTTAGAAGTGCTAAACTATTCCATATTGCATATAGTTTCCTTGCCTGCTAAAGGCAACAAAGTCACATTTTGTTTGCCAAATATTGCATTATTTGATCACTTTTCCTCCTACCAGTAGTCAGGTGCCAGTAGTCTGATTTTTCCTCTATTCTTAGTCATGTTTGGGCCATCCATGATTGTGTGACGTTCAAGAATGAAGAATTGAAAAGGTTTCAATGTCTGACTTCTCTCTCACTCAGCTTTTATCTATAAGCAACATTCAGATCTAGTTTCCTCCTTCAGATGTATCTAGAGATAGATCTGCTGTGCATAATGCCCACTGCTGCAGTATGGTTTAAACACACCAAATATCAGTAAGTTCAAAAAAAGAGTTAGACAATTAGTGGAGAATTTGGCTTTTAGTCAATACTATTAAACATAATCATAAAGGTGAATTCTCCTAGCACGATGAGAATTGGGAAGACATACAAAGAAAAAGAATGTTCTGTTGAATGCAGTTTCACCTGAGCTGCTGCGCACTCTTTAGGCAGGATACTTTACTGGGCCCATTAGTCTGACTTAAAATCTGGTAAAGAAATACCAGAGGTAGATTCTAGAGAAGCTAGATCAAAAGCTAGAAAACAAGTGTCTTTCTTGCTGAGAGCAGCTGCTTTGGATGCCATGACATGCTGGGCACTGCAGTTACGCTGATCCACTCAGCTGTCTCTTTTCACTCTACCAGAAAAAGACAATGAAGACTTATGTTCTTTTTCCTTTCCACTATCGTAAGGATTCCAGAAATCATTCTCCATGCCATTTTAACATGTGTTATTCCTTTTCTGTTTGTCCCATACTCTCACGATAATTTGTGATTTAGTAGACACATCCCTGAAACACATAATTCTCACAGGTTAGATATAGTTTTAGTTTAGGAGTAATCTGGTGTGGGAATGTCCTCTATTTTTTGTTATTTTGACACCTTGGTGAAATACACCACCACCCCCCCCCTCCCCCGACACACACACTTGGCTAGAAATGCTTAATTTCTTGCAATGCACTAAATCTACTGATTGCCTTCAAAATTCTGGATGCCTGTGTCCACTCCCTGCTTGCTATTTTTCTCATTTTTACTTTTCCCTCTTACTATGCCGGTCCTTGTCCACCACACTGGGCCTTGTAATTATTTTTTGGTCATTTCTGATAAATTAAGCTTTCTATATATATCCATGGAGATTTCAAACTTACCTTTTATACATAGTTGCTATTTCCTCCTCAGTATACCCTTCCATAAGGCCCATTTAAACCATGCTGAAGTAAAAAAACCCCAACCCACAGACTATTAAAGATTAAAAATTAAACCCAGAGACATTAAAATAATTTGTAAAAGTTGGAAAATAATTAGATGTATCGGTATATACTTTTATTAGGAAAGGGGAGAGAATAATACCAATGAAAGAATAATATAGAAGGATTATGCAGAAAACAGACCCAATTCAGCATTATTACCTGTTGGAGATAATCATTAGAGTCATGCAGTCATTTAAAGGTCAAATAAATATATTAAATTTAATTTCAGTGGAAGTTATAAACTTACACTTTTTACAGTTAAAGCCATGTTTTATTTTTATTACTAGGTGCTAGTAATAAAAATAAAAAATCAGCATGAGAATAAAGATAATAATAGCTAAAACTAGGCAAAAGAGATTAAACATTAGCTAATAGTACTAACACTGCAAATGCTTCCATTCTGTAATGCAAAAGGTCAGGCTTTTAGAAGGAATGATGATTCTCTTAAGAAGGAAAAGTTGGTGACTTGAAAGCTGATAGAAACCCATCATGAAAGAATATTTGATCTGAGGAAAGTAATCTGGGAACATTGGAAGTACCACCAAGTCACTGAAATTGTGATTGGCTGTAGTATCTTTTTATCAAATAGTCAGGAAAAGGCATTTTAATAGTTAGATTAATTATAATAGTAGGGTCAATACATGGCCATCTATGAGTGACAAGTTATCTTGGAAACAAGGCTGTATTTACCAAATAAACCTTTATCTCTGCCAATTAAAGGGACAGAATTTTATCTAACTTAAGTAAGAAACCATAAATTGTGAGAATTAATCATGAGTATTCTGTCTAATAATTGGCTCAGTGTGTTTGTTCTGCCAGAATTTTTTTGTTTATTCTAGTATAAGATTTGGAAAATCATAATTTTTTTTATACAAAACCTCTGAATTTTTTAAAGTTCTTCGAATCATATTTGTGTCTTAAATTCTGAAAAACATCAGAACTAAATTCTGCTGGATGCTGTTGCAGACTGAAGAAACTGGGACAATGTAAAATGCAATAAAGCAGAAATCAATTGCATTTCTCATTTTCATATTTATTTAATCAGTGAGTTCTCACATTATTTACTTGGAGATTAAACTCAATTTATTTTAAACCATCACCATGCTTCTATTTTTTTGTGTGCTGGAGGTTTCTGGACTGGTAACACTAAGCTGGCCTGATAGGAACCACAGATCTGCAGACTTTAGTGGCTATATAAGGAAGAGTTGGACTGTAACAGATGACCTCAGGGAGTTTTTGAGTTGTAAATATCTGTTGGAGGTCTTGACCAAAATCCTCACCAACCATACCGTTAAGACAAACTGCATTGTAATTCTTAGTTTCCCATTAACACTCCATTTAGAAGATAAGGTGTTTAAATCCTCTTCAAACATCTTTTATTCAGGCTGGAAACAAGCATATCTATAGACTCAAGGAGGAAATACTGAAAATAATATGAATCCTCTGTGCTGCTCTCCGTAACAACATTTGTATGGAGACCACAGGAAATACTTTCTCTTCTGCATGCATTTTTAAAGTCCCTATGCTTATCATTTCCCTAAACCAAATCAACAGGTTTTGCACCACAATTGCAAAAGGTCCTGCTAACAAAATAGTTCTCAGCACAAACCCATATTGAGGGGTAAACTATACCCTACCACTGTAATCTTTTTGTCATTCAGTGGAGTGGCTAAGGTGTGGGAATGTCCTCTATTTCCAAACCACGACTGCCAGTATGCACAGTGGAGGTAAACACAAGGGATGTAGTAGATACTGTACCCTAAAAATACAAATTGTAGGCAAAAGCCTTTGCCAGTGAGGGGTAATTTAGAGAACTCCTGGAGCCTCTCTGGGGTGTGCTGTGGCTGTGTTCCTAGAGCTAAGTCCTTGGAGACTTTGCTACTCGAGTCATCCAGGAACACACCTCTGGGAGCTGCCAACTCCAGCGTTTCAGTTTTATACAAATACCCAATTTATCCCTATCATCAGGGCCCTTTTATATCTAGAAAAATAACAACCCACAAAATACAGATTTGTTTATTTTAAACATTGTGCCCTAGTAAGTAAAACTGACTGTAGTTACAAGATAGTTTACAGTCCTGGAGAATATTGGTATTACTGCCCTTCTGCAGTGGGTCATTCTCTGCTAATTGCATGACAATATAGTCCCTTGATTTTAAGACTAGCTTATTGATATGTATTGTGATAATACTGTACATTGAAAAAAATATATACAACATATACTGTGTATTTTTAAAAAGGGTTCTCCTAGTGTTTTCAGCTTGGAAATCAATTATTATGTGGCTAACCAGTGGTCCCATTTATTTTCCATGTTAATGTACATATTTCATAGAATTTTTCCATCCATTAAAGCCTGATGGAGAAAAAGCGTGTTTTGGGTTGGTTTTTTTTTTTTTTTTCTTGGCAGTGCTTAGGGATGTGGCAAAACACAGGGCATTTGATGGAGCATAAATCAGCCACTCTCTGCACCTACATTCTCCTTTTCTATTTTTCAAAAAGAGAGGTACTTAAATAAATAGTGGCTCTTGCCACTATACAGACACAGTGATGTAGAAAAATCACCCTCAATCTGATGAGCAGATTTGCAGTAGTTTTTTTAGAAAATCAATCTGCAATTAACTGTTTCACTGCTGTATATTTGCATTTGAAATATGTTTTTCAGAGAAGTTTTGCCAATAGGTCTATCAAAACAATCAGTACAACATTAATTTAATTCTTTTAACTTTTATCTTTCCTTCTCGTTCAAATTTTAATACATATTTAATTGTTTCCCAGAGACCCAGTGGGAAGCAAGCAATATATTAAATAAAAGAAAAAAAAAGAGAGAGGGAAAAGAAAAGCACAGATTTGTGTAAGCAAAACAGCAAAAAAAAAATATGAATCAAGTAAAAGCGTAAAAGTCTGGAGAAAGAGCTAGTACCAGATTTTAAAGCTGATTAACAAAAGCTGAATTTTGATGTATGATGTGAAAATGGTCAACATATTCAGGGCATCCAAGATCAAGAGATAACCATAAGGAAGGAATGGAAAGGATAACCATAAGGGAATGGAAAGAAGAAGCAAAGTGAAAATAATAATAGGGGGAATGCAGGAGCTAGAAACAGGGCAGTTTTAAGTGTGATTAGATGACCTAATCTTAGAAATAGGGAATGATTCCATCACCATACTAGACAGGGAGGGTTCACAGCACTTTCACTGTTGATTTTACTGTATCTTCCAATCTGCCCAACCTGGAGAGCATCTAAATTAGACTTAGACCTAAAGTTCCTAGTCACTTTATATCTCTGTCTTTCTGATGTGCAGAACTGTCAATGTCAGAAAGGTTTGTCCCAATGCCTGTCAGGGGTGGGTGCTGGCAGGATTTAGTCAGGACAACCACAGAGAAACTAATTTAAAAGACTTGATCATCATGTCCAGAAAACCAGAATGTGCTGAGACCAGTACACTGAGAAGACTGCAGATCAAATCCTGATGTGCAAAGCCTTTTTTGGAAAGGGATAGATCCATTTAGGAAAAAAAAGTTGTAAAGCTGAAGTAGGATAGGAAAAGTGAAGTTTGAGACACAAACCTCTGTTTTGCATTTCCTATAGTGAGCTTAAGAAACTAATTTTTGAGCTTTCTGGCCTTTATTTAGCTTGTTCCTGCTAAGTCTTTCCTGAACTATGAATTCCAGTTGCTGAAAGAGCATTTTGGCTGGTAGTCCAAACCTTGAACTCACCTATGATGCCCTCATAGAGTCCTTGGCCCACTCCACCACACACAGCTGAAACAAACTGTTGTTCAACAGTGATGCAGTTCTTATGCTATACCATTATTACTTGTTTTGTTGTTGTTCAAAGATTATGTACTTTTTAATACCGTATTATTATTAGTTTTATTGTTTTTGAAGAAATTTATTGATTTAAGCACTTGTATGTTATCTTTTTCCTTTACTCGGTTTCCTTTTGTAGTCTGTTTTTCTTTACCTATATAGACTGTATCACAAATTCCCCACTATTGAACTAATAGGGAGAAGCTCAGGTATGAGAACACTTCTGAATGTTTACAATGCAAAAGTAGCTAGACAGCATACATTTGGACTCATCTTGAAGGTCTTTCTAGCACATGGGCTTGCACTCCTCATTTATGTACACAAAACAGTAAACCATATAGAAGCTGGTGATTGCAGTGGCATAAAACCAGCATGAAAGAGAAATGCATTAGCTATGCACCTAGTACAGCACTAAAAGCTAAATTCGCTGCTAAATCATATTAGCAATTATCTGATATCTTTCCACAGACTCCAAGCGTTTTCATAGGAATGCACTTTCATGCCTCATTCAGTAATTTGTAAAAATGTATGCTTTGCTATTTAAAGCATTGTTAGATGAGCTGAAAAATATTTGAATGTGCTTTTATTGAAAAGACAAAGTTATTCAGTGAATGCTTTTGAGCTTCAAGTTCATTAAAAAGAGTTGCCCTTTTCACTACTCGAATTATAGAAATCATCTGGGGTTTTTTTGTATAGTCTGACTGGGTGAGTTATGTCACTAAGGATCTGAAAACACACTGGGAAAACAAAATTTTATAATGAAATACTTGTGCTTTTTCATTGGTTATATACCAGCAAAATTATACATTATTGTTTCAGTGCTTTGTCTACACAGTCATAGAGCTTCTATTTAGAAGTGGAACAGGAAAACTTGATGGTTCTAACATCTCGGTGTCACTGGAATTCACAAGCTGGTTCTTGGTAGCTTTCATCTCCACTGAAAATCAACTCTAGACACCTAATTTTATTAGCAGATAGGCACAGAATTGCCTAAATTTTGGAAACTTCAGCTACTGCAAAGACTACGTTGCACCTTACAAATGATGTATTTATCCCATTGTCTATCTGAAAGATTTTACCTGGGTAGTAAATTTTGATACTTCTTAACTGTACACAAGATTAAGGCAATCCTCAATACCATTACCATTACAGTATCTGAAATTCTCAATAGTTAAAAACATTATTCTGAAAATGTTTCTGTTTTCAAACCAGAGGAATATGTCAATGCAGAAGTATTATCCATTAGGTTGTTGGGCAGCAAGCTGTACCTGCTTTATTTCTTTGAGGGGCTGAAAAGAAGAATTGATCTGATTTTTGTTTAATCCCACAAGGCAGTTTGCAGGTGCAGCTGTAGGTTGAGACACCTGCCAATTGTGTTGGTGTTGGGCCTCTATCTTCAGCCTTTCCTACTCATTAGCTTGATATTTTATTCCCTGCTTGAAACAGATGCTTATGTGGAACATAATTGCGAGTGTCTGGCTCTCTAGTGAATTGTTGGACAAGAAAACACCTAAATCCACTTGCAAGGAAAACTGTTCATCTATGAGAAGTTGGAGAACATGCTAACTCAGTGTGATTACAAGGAGAATGGAGAGCCAGGACTTTACTGCACATGGTCTAAATGTGAATGACAAATTAATAATGTTACTAACATATCACAAAATTTAGGCATCAAACTGGAAGTCTTATAGAAACAAAAGTTTTAGAAAGACACCAGACTTATTTTAAAAACTATTAATATATTTGGAAACAGTGTGCTGGTTTTTGTTCTGCGAATCTAAAATTTGTGAATTTTAAAAACCAGGTGAATCAGGTTGCCTAGGAAAAAGGCATTATACTGTATTGAGTTTGTGTGGCTGGTTTTTAGTAGAGGGAAGGGGGGACTGCAGGGGTGGCTTCTTTGAGAAGCTGCTAGAAGCTTCTCCTTTGTCTGACAGAACCAATGCCAGCCAGCTCCAGGACAGACCTGCCACTGGCAAAGGCTGAGCCAGTCAGGAATGATTGTAACACCTTTGTGATAATACATTCGAGAAGGGAAAAAGCTATTGCACAGATGTAACTGCATCCAGAGAAGAACAGAGTAAGAGCATGTGAGAGGACCAAATCTGCAGACATCCAGGTCAGTGAGAAGGAGGGGGAGGAGGTGCTCCCTGGAGCTGAGATTCCTCTGCAGCCCATGGAGATCCATGGGGACGCAGAAATCCACCTGCAGCCTGTGGAGGAGCCCCACACCAAACCAGGTGGATGTTTGAAAGGAGTCTGTGAACCTATGGGAAGCCTGCGCTGAAACAGGGTCCTGGCAGGGACGTGCAGACCCATGGAGAGAAGAGCCCACGCTGCAGCAGGCTGTGCCTGAAAGACTGCACCCTATGGAAAGGGACCTACACTGGAGCAGTTCATGAAGAACTGTAGTTTGTGGAGAACTGTCTCCTGTAGGAGGGACCCCATGCTGGAGCAGAGGGAGGACTCCTCTACCTGGGCAGTAGCAAAAGCATCTGATAAGCCGGCCTTAACCCCCACTTCTCATCTCTCTGAGCTGCTGGGGGTGAGGTGGTAGAACCCAGGAAAGAGAGAAGGTTGCCAGGAAGGTGTTTTTAAGAATTGTTTACTTCTCATTATCCTTCTCTGATTTTGATTAGTAATAAATTCATTAAGTTTCCCAAGTGAGTCTGTTTTACCCATGATGGGAATTGGTAAGTGGCCTCTCCCTGTCTTTATCTAAACTCATGGACCCTGTCCAGTTGTGGAGGGGAGTGGCTTTGGTGCATGCCTGGAATCCTGCCAGGGTCAGACCATCACATATACCTTGATGCAAACCTGATTGGTGTGACTGTTGTCCTTGTAAGCTGTAAGAGCACTTGTGACTCTAACATTTCATATGTTTTCTTGACACTTCATGTAAAGAAAACTAAGATACTTGGAAATGGACTAGGAAGGGTCATTAAAACCAGTCAAATTGACATTAATGTTCTCAATGAATATTCATGATTTTTTTGTTGTTGTTTTGCTCAGCTGTATTTCAAACAGATTAATTTGTAGTTAAGGTCTGAGTCTGTCACCGTCTAGCACAACAGATAAAAAGAAATGGATCTGTCTTAGCAGGGAAGCTTAAGCTAGCAAGGTAAACAGCTCTGCGTCATGTTCTGGCTGAAATAAATGTATTTATTCTCTCCTCAGCTTTAACAGCTACCACTTTGCCTTTGCTGACAGTGGTTTACTTGCTTAGACTGAGAAAACATCTGCTTTTTTTTCAGTAATTTTCTATACAATGGCTCTGTACACAAACTGTAATATAATAATCTTCAGTGCACTGACTTTAAAAGGTTTTTTTTCAGGAAACATGATGTTGTTACTATAGAGTATAAAAAGGTGTTAGAAAACTCTGCTCAGCAATACTGAAGATGTCATGCATTTTTGTAAAGGAAGTCGATCCGACTTGATTTAACGTGCCTATTCTGTATAAAATGTCTACATATATTCTTTCACTGTGTAACTTGAAATCTGTTGAATTGACTTAGAAATAAAATAAAATTTATTATTCACACTATTGAAGTAATCCAAAGAACACATTATATGTATATTTATTTATATATTAATACATACGTTTGTGAAAATATGTTTCACTTGCATTTCTTCCACCAGTCATATCCAGCCATATGTCCTTACAGTCCATTTCATTAAGATGTAACTATATATTTGCTTAATGTAAATATGAGTAACACTCACGAGTAGTATAAGTAATACACAAGTATGTATTCATATTTAGAAAATAGAATGTCTTAAAATTTAATTTTTATTTTATGTTTTCTCCAAATATCTTTTTACTTCTGTCACTTCTTTTATTTCTTGTAATAAGAAGACTAGGGCTTGAAATTTGTGGTGGGTTGACTTTGGCTGGGGTGCATGCTTTGACTATAGTTCACCAGGGACAAATTGTCTGCACACCTAAGGAGCAGAAACACTGCAGGATCTTGGAAGTCTCTCTAAGAGAGACATGAAACAAAGGATGCAGTGGCATAAAGGTGCTGTTGTCTTGCTCTGTAGAAATCAGTGTAGATATGAATGAAAAGATGGAGCAACACAGTGGTGGTGTGGTTTTGCTCCATCAAAAACCACACCAATCCAGCTGATGGGAACTAAACCAAAGGAATGATCCAGATGGCAATAAAAACCTGAACTTTGCTTCATTAACTCGAAAATACACGTTACTTTTCATGCCCTTGCGTATGCTAATGACTAAATTCACTCAAACTCTACCCAAATGTGAAATTGTAACAACAGTTGATTTATCTTTTCGCTTTCCTAGAAGAAAATAATAAAAATATAGTTTAAGCAGGAAGAGAGGTCAGAGAAGATGCCATCATAAATTCTGTAATCCATTAATGGACTGAACCTGCCTTCTCCCCCACAGGGATGCCTGTTGGGTAAGAACCATATTCTGTATGTGCTGAGTGATTATCTCGAGCCAGCTTTCATTGATTAGAGACTTTGCCTGTGTTGCACCTCCAACTCATTCTTGCAGTCAGTATACTGTCAACTACTAGGCAGTCTCTGAACTTTAACCTGTCACAGTCTTCTGTTACCACTGTATTTGTTAATAAAGCATGTTATTCCATAAACTGTTTAGCATGAGTCCTTCAACGACACTATCAGTAGCTGACAGCACATTACATACTTGACAAAATTGACTAAGAGTGCGGACATTGTCAGTGTGTGACCCTGAATATGTTGGTCAAACCTCCATGGGCTGTTCAGTAGGGTCCTGTCTTGGTTTGAAAGAGAGGTGTCTGCCGCAAACCTCCCTTGGAATACAGAATCTGACCCCCTTCCTTCCAAATTATTCTAACTCCAAAATTACAGGACTTTCAGGCAAAGATGTGAGAAAAGGAATAACAGTTCTTTACTGGTATGTATAACAAAGCAAAACAACAACAGCAGCGGCAGCAGCAGCGAGCAGAAGCAGCCCCGCAGCAGCAGCCTTCTCTCGGCCCTCAGGCCCTTCCCCTTCGGTGCAGCCACGGCCACAGCCGGCAGGGGGCGCTGTTGGCTCCGGGCAGGGCGGGGCGGGTGCGATGATTCCCCCGCGCCTGCAGGGGGCGCTGTGGCGCGAGTTCGGTCACTTCCGGGTAACGGCGGCCGCAGCCCGCGGGAGAGAAACGGGGCTTCCCTCACAAAGCCGCAGGGGCGGCTGAGCCCGGTGCCCCTCTGGATGGCGGAGTGAGCGGCAGCAGGAGCCTCGGAGCGGCGGCTGGAACGGCAGCGGCAGGCACACTGCGGGTAGCAAACAAAAAAATAGAAAACAAAATAATGCAGAAACTCCGTAGGTGTAGCAAGAGCCACAGCGTGTCCTGGCAGGCATGGGGTGCTGGGTTACAGTGTAGCGAAAAACCCAGAGCAATGGCAGAAAACCAGCGGCGCTGGGCAGCAGCAGCTGGGATCCAGAATGCAGCCGGGAGAGGCTCCTTCAGAGGGGTCAGGGCTCAGGATCCTGGGTTTTCCCCAAGGCACCCAAGTGGATGGTGAGGGTCCTTTCCAGTGAGGTACGGTGTTAATAAGGTCCCAGTGTGACAGCCGCTCTTAAAAGCAGAGCCTCCCTCATGGTAGGAAGAAATAGAATGTTAGAAATGACTCAGATCCCGAGTGGAAATAAGTTATAGAAGTTTAAAGAGAGCTATAAAAAATCAGGGAAGCCAAAGGGACAGCGCTGGGAGCATGGCAAAATGCCTGGGGCTTGCTCACAAAGTGGTGGGTCCGCTTTTTATATCCCCGATACTGCATCAGCTTTATGCGTATTTACTTTCGGGTTTACATAGTCTTGCCCCATGTCACTCCTTCCCGCACTGGTGCAGTTCCATCGCTGTGGTCGTCAGGGTCTTCACTGGATGAAATCCTACTCCTTTTATGATTGCGTCTTAGAAGTTTGGCTAGCAACAATTTGTCCAATGCAAACTCACAAACTTCACATTACAACACACAAACCACACCACCCTTGTGAAAGCCAGCCTCACAACCAGGCTATCATAACCACATTATCCACTTTATAACATGTACTGTTATCTTAGCATTTTCCAAGGCCAACATTATAATATTTAGTATCAATTCATATAATACTTTGTGAAAGTCATGTCCCACCAACTTGTTTCTCACAAGAAGGAGATGGAACTCCTCAATGGTGTCGAATTCTTCCCACAGCCACCGCAGCCTGTCTCCCCTCCAAGCCGGAGAGGAAGAGAGACTGAGGAGCTGAGCCCAGCCCCTCACCCCCCAGCCAAAATCCCATTTTATCTCTGCTCTTCTCAAGAGAAAACTCCTCAGCTACCAGAGTGCAGCCAGCTGCACTCCTCCCCCTCCCTCTCGGCTATATCTTTTGTTCTTTTAAGTATTGGTCGTTATCATCTCTTAGCAACAAATGGAACAAAATTCCCTGAGAGAAAGAAAAAAAAGAGAAAAATCCTAACCTCCAACAGGCCCCCATAAGGGGGCACTGAGAGGATGGTTGGGCACAACAGGCTCATCTTCCCGGGGGGTGTTGACACAGTGATCAAATAGGGTTCAAGGAAGGCCCCCCCTTTCATATGATCTTGATGTTTTCCAATATCATGTTTGTTAATCTTCTTATGTACTTATTAATTTTGGTTTTGACAAAATTACATTTTTCAATTAAAAAAAAAAGTTTTAAAAACATCTCATTCTGCTCTAATAAATTTAAGCACATCTCTCATTAACTACTGTACTATTTTTCAGCTTCACTAGTGAATCCAAGTGTGACCTATATATTTGGTATTAAAATTTTGCAACTCCAGAGTTTCTGCTCCTAGAATGGTCACTAGAACTTCTTGATGGTATCGGTATTGCCATTCCAGTATGTCAAAATAAATTAAAGGTTACAGGTTCTATACAGCCCACTGCATCATAAACAATAATCCAAATAATTTGGGAGATTTTTGTAATCTGCTAAGAACAAAAGTCTGAATAACTGTAATATCCAGCAGAAAGCAAACATCAAAGAGATGATATCATGAATGGTGACCTAATTCAAATTAAGAAACTGGGTAAAAGTTCCAAGAACTATGTAAGAAATCAGTTTGCAATACTTTCACATGAGATTGGTTGGTATTAAAGTTGCAGAGTCAAATTTAGCAATATTAAGTTGTAAAAAGTTAAGAAAATACTCTGCTAAGAATATTCCCTTTGCTATCTTTAAAACACTGGGTTATTCAAGGGAGTTAGTTTCTGACTTTTTATCTAACTCAAAATAACAGGTACAAGAGACACAGAGACACTCAAATTAAAACAAGCTGTAGTTGCTGCAGCAACTGATCCTTTCTTTATTTTTTTTCATTGAGACAGAAGCAGTTGAATATATTTAGTATGCCACAGAAGAAATAAATACTGGAGAAAATATCTTTTAAATGGAGAATGATTTTGATATAATAAGGAGTACTTCTTGTCAATGATTCCTTAAACTGATAAAATATTTTTTTTAATTTTTTAAAATTATGATATTTAATTTAGAACAAAAACATACACTAAAGAAAACTCAAGTTATTTTTTCTGATTTGAAAAACACGATCAAGGTTCTGCTGAGATAATTTGAATTTTATAAAACCAGGGTTTTTTCTGAGAGGTACAAATGAGCCGTAAATGTACTTTGAAAGGACGGGCATAAATGTAGGTAATATTACAGCTGGAAAAGGCTGTTTGCACTCTTGCCTGCATGTAGTCCCGTAAAACCATAGAAGTACCAAGTCACCCAAATTTGTCAAATTGATATGTGTCCAAATTGATGTGACACTAAGTTTGAAAAATTAACAAGCTGTTAACATGAGAATATATTCTGTGCAAAATAGTAACCTTCTTTTTCAAGTTGGCACAGAGAATTGCTGTGTTAATTTTATGTAGTCTAATTAGCTTCTTTGTGCTTAGTGCATATATAATATTTCTTCTTGCTACAAACTTACACAGCAGAAGCAATCACTCAGTCTTCTCCAGGCATTTCTTTGAAGAAGCAGCAGGTATGTATTTCCATTACCTTCCTACGGTCTTCCTCTTTTCATTCTCCTTCAGAAGAATGTAGTAACTGACACTAAATAATCAATATTTTGACTTTCCAGGTTATTTCTTTCACTATCAATATAATACACCATAGTGTAAGACCACAGTACATTTTCTGCAAAAATTGCTTAAGTTCAAAAGTAGAGCTTGATTTGACTGTACTCATAACCCTGTTGTGTTCACTAGCTGTGAAATGCTGAAATGCCTGATAGCTAGCTGCATAAATGCCAGTAAAAAGAAATTGTTAGGGTTGGCTGCTTCGAGATACCCATACAAGAAATTGTATATTATATATTTGATTTTAAAATTGACAGGTTTGCTCTTTGGGCTGTGCTCATGCATTGTGCTTATAGCATCCTGTCCAAGACCTGACAAAGTAAAATGACATGTTGAGCCCATGTGCTCCATATTAATTAATAATTTCAGTTAATGGCCTGTACCACATAAAATTTTCTCTGCTGAAATGTATGCAAAACTTACAGGAGCAACGAACCTGAATGTTACTCAGTCCCTTCCTGAGCAATTTGCAAACCAGGAAGAAAAGCCCCCACTGGTACTTCTGCTGCCAGTTAGACAAAGGGAGCATTTGGTATTTCCTCTCCTGGTTTAGACATGTCTTTGCTTGCTCTATGGCTGGTGTAGGATGGAATCAGCAACAGTTGAGTGTCCAGGATTCTTCTCAGGTGGTGGTTGTTCAAATGCAGATCCAGTGAAAAGTGCTGCCCATGTTCTCTACTTCATGCAAAGCTTCTTTTGCACTTTATTAGCAGGTGAGTGTGAAGGATATATACTAATTTGGGTTATAGTAGAAGAGCAATTAAAAATGCAAAGGAAGAAAGTTAGTTGCTAGCACCTTGAGACTTAAAAACACAAAGATAAGACAATTAATGATTTCAATTGCAATGGAGAAATATGGATATGAAAAGAAGAACTGTTGAGACATTCTGAACATGAAGTTTAGGCTGAATAAACCTTTGTTAGAAAGCAACCAACACTGCGATTTCACTGCATGGGAATGTAGGATTTTCAAAAATATACAGACTGATTTGAAAGTCTTTATATCACTGTTTTTTGTCACCTTCAGTGTGGAATAAATTTGTAGGTAATGATGTGATGCTGACATACCTTCTTGGCATTCAGCAGTTGCCACAAGAAAATGGCATGTACATAGTAAGGTGCAGAGATAGCAAAGGTCAAAATAAATCATGATGTGGGTTGAAAGTAATTGAAAAAAAAACTAACCTATATTCAACACCATTTATACTGCTTGAAAAACCTACCTCAAAACTCCTGAATATGATCTAGGAAACAAACGCTCTTTCTGTTTGCAGTTCTTTGAAGGTATTCCCTTCTTCTGCAAATAAAAATCATATGCAGCATTCTGTAAGTTAATCCCTCCAGTCCTGTGTCATTACACATGCTACTGTCTGGGTGATCTAGTGTTTATTTGCATATATGAAGTTTCAGACAGCCAAATAAAGATTATGTAGGTGCCTTGTGGAGTTGTCAGAAAGCTTAGACATAAAACCCTGTCAAAACCTGGAGAATGAGGCACTTAATTGGGGCAGGGACCCTCAAAATTTCACAGAGCAGCTTTGAAATTCTGAGCCTTTCACTTTGTTGGAAGAAAGATGCAGGGCTTAATTCAGTTACTCATTTTTGATCTGAAAAATATATTGCTGGGGGACAGGCAGCCCCACTGAGGTAAGACATTACAATTGCAATGCTGTGTGGATGATAAATCTCTCCTTGCACCTTCAGAAACCTTTTTGACATATTCTTTTGCATATTATGTGCTCCACTGTCTACAGCAAATCAACATGAAGAGAAAAGAGTTTATTAAAAAGCTCTCTATAAAACATTCTTACTACATACTGTAGGTTAATTTTAATAACATAAAATAGCAGCAAAAATGTGCTGGAACATGTGTGAAATGGAGTTACAGAAAGCTCACAGGTGCTGACAGAGAACATAAACAGCATTGTGCCCGAAGAGATAGAAATGGATACATGTTTCGATTTGAGACCTTGTCGAAGGCTGCCTGAGTTAGAACAGTGAGCTTTTGCAGTTGGAAGCAAGAATGTAGTTTTGTAGTTTTAAACGAAATATGCTTAATAAAACTAGAAGTCTATTTTTAGTAAGTAGAAACATGTTTTATGCAAAGAAGAATTATGATAAATAAAAGAGTAAAGAATTTTAAGTTTAACCGCAGACTTTACAGTAAAGTTTGTTAGAATGGCAAGATGTAACAATACAAGCCTGAGCAATAGGCCTTAATGGCAATATGGTGACTGGTTAAGAAAATACACATTGCGGTAGAATCACATACAATGATGATCAGTACAAATATGCTAGCACGCTTTGTGGCATTTGCTTATTGGCTTGAAAAAGTATATAAGGCCTTGTAAAAGTCAGAAGAGGGGTGCAGTTTCTTGGAGAGCTCCGCTGCTGCTGCATCCGCACCTGCTGCAGCCGCTGCCTGCTGCTGATACTGCTATTGCTGCTGTAACTGTTGTTACTTTTCATATCAGAAATGCTGCTCATAGCATCTCTCCGGGTCTACCCTTCAAGAAAAATGAGACTGATTGCAGAGGCGAAATAACAGGACAACACACAGCGATCAATATGATCATGTGAAGCCGTTTATAATAACAGAACATGCATCTATGNTTCCTAAATTATATTTCTTTTGTGCTGCGGTCAATACATCCTTGTTTCATATCCTTGGGTTGTTTCTTTTCTTTCCTCCGTGGTGTTATCAAAGATAGTGTATCCTTTGCTCAGCTTGATTCAATGCTGGGAAAGCTGGGTTGTGCATTCTCAGTGTCCGTTCTCCCACAAAAATTCTTCAACAACTGATTCTGCAATAAGTCATCACTGTGACATCTCTCAGTCATCCCAATCCCACCAAACCCAGCAGAACAGATATTAATAGGCCAAAAGTAAATATTTTGGGGGTTTTAACCTGTGAACTGGACATGAAAGAAGGCTGTGCTTCTGGGTAAAAATAACTTACATGACATATTTTCCAGCATTTAAAACCTGATCTAGCACCCTTATGCATATCAAGAGACACTTATTCTAGAATCCTGGGTTTGGACTCCACTGCTAAGAAAACTTCTGTACTGAGAACTAGGGGGAACAAATTATTCGACAGAAGTCAGCTTCTCTTCAGATTTAAAAAAAATTATTTATGTCTGAAATGCTCAAATTAAAAGACCATTTATTATCAGTTTGTTTCACAAACAAACATGAACTTCCTATGAGTATTTATTTACAGTTTTTTATGTTATCTGTTTCTGCCTTGCTGATTAGCAAGGGGTGAAGAAAGGTGTGGGAATCTTTAATGAAACATATGTTAGTTACTAATTTGCTACACTGACAGGGTAGACAGTAGTTCTGTGTCCAGGAATATCATTGAATCAAATAAAATGAATAATCATGCTTGAGGAAGATAGATTTTTTTCAGAATAAAGGTAAATTATAGCTGAAATTGAAATGAGTAGCCTGCAAACATACCTGCACATGCAAAAGAACATTCCATGCCTACAAGGATGGAGAGCAACACAGACTGGGGTCAATATAAACATGCAGCTTAGTGCAGCACAGCACTAAGTCACCTCGGATTACTCACATGGCTTTGGTTCATTTAACAACTCTGTGACTGAGATGTACTAACAATATTAAATTGACATAAGATAGTAGAGTTAGTGAACCCAAATCTCACACACACACATACACACACACACACACACACACACACACACACACACACACACACACACACACGGTCAGATGGAAAAGAACCATGATGAGTCATCTGGTCCAACCTCCCTGCTCAAGCAGGGCCATCCCAGAGCACACGGCACGCAGTTCTTGAATATCTCCAGTGAGAGAGAGTCCACAACTTCTCTGGGCAATCTGTGCCAGTGCTTGTTCACAGGCACAGTAAAGAAGTTCTTTCTCACACTCAGGTAGAACTTCCTGTGTTTCAGTTTCTGTCCATCTGGAAAGGTTAGGTCAGATAGGGGAGAGAAGAACTTTAATGGCTTTCTAAATAGATTCCAAATAGGTAATAGTGTGTTTCACCATTGCTGGATCATCTACATCTAACACAACACTCATTATAACATTTCTTCCTAATAGTCTATGATGTCCAGCTGTCATAGATATCTCCAGTACATGTGACTTACCTCTGCCCAGACACAATTCTTCATGGTGTAGATCTACACATAGAGATCACAGTTCCTATCTCCTGTTTCTACCACTGCATTCTGCTATGGGTGTTGTTTCTGCAGGGATTCCAGGAGAAACCAATGAACTGCACCTTTAATTCCAGGACACAGGTCTCAAACTCCTGCATCATCAAATTCTGCTTATATATCTCTATATATGTACCTATGTCTATAAATATGTTATCTATATATAAGAGATATATATACTTAAAACTTTTTCCCCCTTCAAATCATATAAATGACAAGCAGCTTGAGAAAAGACGACTTCAAAACTTGGAACTATCCACAAAACAATGATATAGACAAGTCTAAGCCTTAGAAGATATTAAATCTGGGCTAATGAATCTGGGCTAAACAACAAATTACATAATGAATATAAGGCTGTATTTTCCAAATCATCTATGAAATATTTTCTGATTATATAAAATGTAATTTATTGCTTGATTTGGTTAATTTATTTTCAAAATAATTTATGAAATAGTTAGTGGTTGATGGATAATGGAATTCCCTGGAGGGATTTAAAATTCAAACTCAAGTGGCTTATGCTACTTTTAATTGGGAACAGACTGATGCTGTTTCAATTCTTTATCTCAATACATAATGCCTAGAATCCATTACTCATGTAAATATTTGCCCTCTCAAACTGATTCCTTCATGTAATTTTGAATATTTTCCTGGAATTTACTATTTCAAAAAACACATTGGTTCTTCAAAACTTAATGCACATATCATTTAATAAAATGTATTAATATGGCAGCAACTACAGTGGAAGGTCAATTTTTGGGGGGAGTTCAGACAATGTCCTCACTTAATATTTTAAATTAATTTTTTATGATGAATTAATATACTGAATTAACTTTTATGTTTAGTGGTATTCTCCTAATAGTATCAATGGTTCTTCTGCAAAAATGCTTAACATGCCTAAAGGAGTAAGTGCAAAATAGTTTAAAAAAAACAATAAATGCCACCACCTACTGCCTTAAAACTGTGCTAAGTCAAGCACAAGAATACAGGGGTAAGTGACAGCTTTTCTCCTTTAAAAACAAAGAAATAAACAAAAATCCAAAACCCTGCATATATTTTATTTTTGTCCTTCAGTGAATAACAAGAGAATTGGATAATGTAGAACATCAGTGTTTTGGCCCTGAACAACCTTTGAACTGACTTCTCACAGGCAACTAAGCTGCCATTTAACTGCACTATTACTTTTCAGGCTTAACCACAGTTGTGCATAATCCCACAGCAGTGTCCTTAACCTCGTGGGTAATTGCCTGCTGCACTGTCATAATATGTCAGACAAATTACAAGGCTGAAGTGGCTCAGAATTTAATGAAATTCAAATGGCATTACTGTTATTTTCTTCTTTGAGACTATTATATGACAAGGTCACTGACTTTGCACACTGTCTTATTTTCAGCACATATTTTTCAAACTTAAAACCATCTGGTCCTCTCCTGTCAGCCACAGTAGAACCTTATCTGCACATGTCACAATTCTGTCACCGTTTACTGAATAATTTTCATCTTGATTTCTGATCGTTTAGATTGACAGCTTCACTAAAGATACATTGATATTTTTAATCCAGCACTTGGTGGTAGAAGAAAGAAACTGTAGTGTGTAATTTCCATGCTTCATGAGAATTCTTCCACAAGAGGGAAATGGTAAATCTGGCTTGCTCTGAACAAATTAGTTTTCAGTTAAAAAACAAAAAAAAGTAAATAAATTTAAAAATCAGTCTTGATGTTTCATACAAGCAGTTTCAAGAGTTTCAGGCTTTTCCAGGCAAATTACAATTGCACTTCCATAGATAGGTAATTCCTACATTCCACATCCTATACATTTGATACATCTGCCATTTTTAAAAGATTTGCGTACCTCGACTGTACACTGTATGCAAACATATTTCTGTGTGAAAAAACATGGGTAAACTCGCAGTAATCCCACTCATGAAAAATTCAGTTTTACCTGGAACCTTTCTTTATGCAGGAGGAAATTTCACCTCTTGTGTATGCTGATCCAACAGATTGCTGATACAACCCTGTTACAAGTACAGCCAACCCTAAACATAGAACTATTTTACCTTTTTTTCAATTGGTGGGTGAGTTTCAATGCATATGAGAAAGTATAACTTCAGAGTTTCATGATACCATAGCAAATTTTTGTCAAATTTCTGTAATCTAGACAGAAATTCCACTACTGACAGAAATTCCCTCTTAAATATGTTCCCCTACAGACAGTTAATACAAGTGAAAATAAAGGATTACATAAATAGTCTTTTCATTGCCCCAACACAAGATGCAAAGCAGTCAGGCCATTGTTTCCACTGCTTTATTGTATTTACTGATTCTACTGCTCCACTTTACCACAATCTTGTAATTCTAAAACTGAGACAACTGAAGAAGTCAAAATTATATGTTATATATATATGTAATATTTTTCTTAGCCACACAGATATACTGTGGCTCAATATATGAAGCATTTACAACTTTTAAAATCAGTTAAGGATTAAATAAGCTTTCTAAGTGGCTGCCATTCAACAGAATTCTGAAAAATATTTTAAAACAAATTAGATCATGATTGTTATCCTTTGTGACTAGCTGGTCAGCAATGTACACAATGTCTTTTAACTAAGACACCTGAAATAAAAATATATCTGAAGTGTTGTTAGTGAAGGATTTTCTAGTGGACTGACCAGGACTTTTTCTGAAAGAAGACTTGAACAAGAAAAAAAACAATATTCGTAGATGCACACAAGAGTAGTAACTAGTACTTTGCAAGCAAAAATACAAACTCAGAAATTACCAGACACAATATTTTATGTGGGACAGTAATTTGGTCTTCATTTAATGCTCAGCCCAGTGGTTTTGCCTTAAAGGATTCCTTCATGCTCATGACTGATATAAAATGTTATCTTGTTTTGATAACAGGTTTTTTGTCCTTTAATGGTTCTAGCCTTGGTTAATACAAACTGCTAGAAGCTTCTCATTTTAGAATCAAATATTTAACCATTTTAATGATCTCTCTTGCATGGTATTTATATGGTACTTTCGTATTTCGCATGGTTTCATTTAGCTTCACAAAACTTCTTTGAAATAAAGGCTTTGTTATGCTTATTTTCTAATGGCAATCTGAGACACAGAGATAAAGGTGAAGAATGCTAAATTATTCACAATATCACATCAGAGATGTAGGACTTGATTTTTACAGGCCACTCAGCATTTTATAGGCCATACAGATCAAAGAAATTTCAAAGTAAAGTTATTGCTCAACAGTTTTTAAAATCAGACTCAAGGTCTTATGCCAAGCACTTTAAAAATTACAACTATATAACTACAGACACATAGAAACATGTGGTGCAAATTATTTGACTCTCTTCACACAGATTGTGCAAGAGGAAAATGTAGAATGTGATCATCAAAGGTATTATTTATCTTTTTGAGACTTGTGAATGATAGATTATTTTTCAGAGCTCAAGAAGAAGAATTTGAAGAATTTTTCTATGTATTAAATCAAAATTATTATCCTGTTTTTGTGGAAGAGAACTGTTTTCATGTAGTAAAGGCACCTTGTATTTGAACATTTTTAAGAAAATAAATATTGCTAGTATGATTTACAATGTAAATGAATTAGAATATGTCATGACATAAAGCCACGGTAAAAAGTTTGCTGTTCTCTCCCCTTCCAAAACCATTCATGTTTTTGCAGGTTTATTTAAAATCAACGCTTAATATTCCATAATAGGTTGATCGTTCATTCTTATATCAGTCTCCTCATTCTCTGGATGCCTTATCAGTTTTTTCAATAAATAAATAAAATGCATGGTTCATCTCCTGAGCATCCAGTTTATGAAACAACTGGGACAAGGCCCTATGTGAAGTAATCTAGAAGCTGCAGTCTCCTCCCCTGAAAAGCAATCTGTATTTCCCCAACCCTTTTCTTCCTTACATGTCTCCCCTTCCCACACTGTCCTGCCTCCCTTCCCCTGGTCCTGGCCACTCCCTCGGGTTCTCCCTGTTGGCCCCTGTACCCCAACTCTGCCCATGTACCACCCCTGTGCCCTGAGACCACTGCCCTGTGTGCTGTCTCTGTCCCCCTGCCCCATAGAAAATCCCAGACCCTTCAGCCATTCCTGGTCTTTGCCTCTGGTCACCGTGTGGATAAAGATCTCCTGAGGTCACCATGCAGAGACCATCTTCTCGCCTCCTTTGCCGCCGCCGTGTTGCAGGAGCAGACAAAACCTGAGCAGGCCTTTGGCTTCCCCAGCAGGGAAAGCGCAGTGACAGCCTTCAGAGGGAAGCTTGGGGCACCAGGGCACTGACCCAGGCTTGGGTAGAGACGCTCTCTGGTAAACCTGCTTGTGGCCTGCTATGCCACCGCAGGAAGCCACACAAACTGCAACACTTTTGGAAAATAAATTCTTTAGTTCAAGGTTGTCGAATTCTCATGTATTAAAGTTGCAAGGCAAGATGCATTAGTCATTTCCTAATTTCAGATACTTGATCAAATTTGTATGTATGTGTGCATAACCTGTGCATGGGATTTTAAGACGGAAACTGATTTTCAGTAATGATAGGAAACAAAGAGCAATGAAATGTTAAGTATCTTTGGCTCTTTTCAAGACTGTGGAAAAGGGGCAGTTCAGAACTGTCTCTTGGCTTGCTCAATCCTAGCTCTCCATTCATTCATTCTCACCACCATTAACATCTTACCACAGCTTCTTTGTTTGGCCGGTTCCATTCTTCACTTGCTGACCTCAGATGTGCTCCTCTGCTTCCTGTCTGTTTTATTCAATCATAGTCCCAGTCACCATCAGCCTTACACAGCAAACCCACTTCAGTCATTTTTCTTAACCAGCTGTCCTCCACTATTGTTTAATTACCAGTTCCTCTTTGCTTTTCTACTCTGCCATGTGGTTTTTTTAGCTTCTTATTCAACTGGTAAAGATTAATTATACTGAAATTTAACAGCCAAAACCTAAGGGGCATCTGAGGTTTTCTGTCCTCACAGTATTTCTAAGCCTTACAAATCTGACAAAATGTGGCCTATGCAAAGGACAAACATGCCAAATTCTAAGACTGACAAAAGCCTGTACTATATTATTTCAAAGTAGAAATTTCCTTTTTTTTTTTTGTGTGTGTGTGTGTGTGTGAGAAACTTCTTGCCTCTGATCTTGTTTTCAGAAATAACTTCATTACTAAGATTTAGTCTATATTTCCAAGGATCTACTGAGTAGATTGATTGTACACATGTAATTTCATTTTTGTTTGGGCACATGACAATATTTTCATTACATCAGAGCATGATGTAAAGGAATTTATGTTTATTTTATACTTTTTATACTGCGCTGTATTAGCTCCAGGTAGATAGATGGCACCTCATTCTCTGTCTGGCAATAGAAAATTAAATTTTTTTAGAGTTTTAAAAAAATTTAAAAGTGCAAATCAGTAACGAATTTGTTGTTCCACAATTGATATAAAACCATAATGACTTTTCTCCAATACTCAGAGTTTGACGTTGGATTTATCCTCTTGTTAAGTTGTGTTTATATCCATACTCAGAACAAAAGACTCTTTAATGATTAAAGTTTGACAAAATTTCATCAAGATAAAACAGGGTTTTATATTACAAAATGTCAATTACACATATGATTAGCAATGTTAAGAGTTCAATATGTAATAAATAAGGCATTAAAAGTTAAGAATATTCAAAGTAAAATCTAGATTCCAATGTACTTTCATCTAGCAGAACTCTAAATTCAGCTAGTGAAAACTGCAAATTCTCAGCATGCCTACTAATAATTAAAACTCAGGGAAGTAGAGCAGAAAATATGTGATATGTAATAGAAGACATCAAAATTCTCTGGGAGTGAACCCCAGAGTTATATACATATATATATATATATATATATCAGTTATAACTGATTTGGATCTAAGTGAAAAGCAAGAGCTTCTTTACAATAAAGCAATACATATTGTAAAGCAATTACAATAATCTTTTTTGAAGTATTATAACCTGCTCAAACAAGAATGATACCATTAAAATAAAATTCTCAAAATTCTCTTCACTTCTCCAAAGTGAAGAACCTAGTATTTAATAAAGAACTATTACAAAAAAATATGCAGGTATAAGTACTTCTAAGACTGCAGAGTGAAGTATATATGTGGTGAAAATCTGTGCATATAAGTCTGTGCAACTTCCTTGAGCAGGAGTTATTAAGCAGCAGATGGAGCAGGGAAGTTAGATTAAATTGAAAAATGATTGACACTTGATCTCCTAGGAAACAACACAAGAGAAGGCGCTCATAGCTACTTTTTTTTTACCTGTTTCCTCCTCTCCCACACCCCAAAAATTGTAAATCATAGGACATTTTCAAAGAACAGTAATAAATAAGAAAAATTCAGTTACGTGTATGTGTAAAAGACAAAAGAGAGCAGGGAGAGAAGTTTGGCAAAGAGATTTCACAATAGTGAGAAAGAAAAACATCTTAGGGCAAAATTCCATCCAGGTTCAGTAGAAAGAGGAAGATGTTCTCTTCATATATTGGCGTAATCAATAGACATTGAGCTCAAAGCAATGAAATAATAAAAAATGTAAAATTCATTATGGTGCTCAGAATGCATCTTTCAGCTGTGGTCTAAAGAGCCAATGCAACTCCTGCAAAAGTCAACAGAAGTCTTTGGGCTCACATAGATGAGGTATCTGAAGCTATGCAGCTATCAGGTAATGTTACTGGGAAATCCTAAAAGCTCAAGTATTTTAAAAATAACTGTATTAAGCACAAAGCAGTATATTAAGTAATAGTAAAGCTTAGTGGTAATGACCTCATGTCTAATTCTGAAAAGTGTGAAAACTGTGTAAACTGAACCCATGGCACAAACAAAATCACTTCTGAATCTCCAATACTGTGGGTTTGATACATTATTTATTGCAATACTATGTATTGTGACCCATAATTTAGTTTAATTCTCAATCCATGTGGAAAAAAAAAGAGCTATTTATGGGACAGAACTCCTATTTTGTATATTTCTATTAAAAAGGGGAAGGAGAACAGGGAATAACACGAGATCATCAAGTAGATTGTATGTAGATTGGACAGAGTATTTCTGTGAATACCTAAAATGAAAATGGAGAGTAACTTTAAAACTAGTCTCAGTCCTTCTGCCAACAATTTTCTGTGTGGACTTGAAGTGTAACATAAACCTGTGTTATAGGTGGCTTCAGCAAGATCATTGCAACAAATTTTATGTTTAACTTTTTGCGATGTAATACTTGATTTTTAGGGCTATGTACTGAACAGAGGAAGACTCTCTTTGAGTTCAAGCATGAAACCCACAGTCTTGATTTAGAAGGCCTTCCACCAGAGGATTGTTCATGATCCACAGTGTTGCATAAGAGAGTGTAAAACTGTCCCCTCCGGGAAGTGCCTGGTCATTCAACCCAAACCTAAATATGTATTAACCCATTGGACTTTGTGTTTTGTGGGCTTTCTCCCACCTCCGTTGGATCAAGACTATGGCCATTGCCTCAACCAATGGACATCAAAATTGCCACAATCAAGTCTTGTTGCTGGATTCACGGGTGGTAATACCTTTCTACTCGTATCCTTTGTTTCCTTTTTTCTCCCTTCCCTTCCATTCCTTTCCTTTCCTTTCCTTTCCTTTCCTTTCCTTTCCTTTCCTTTCCTTTCCTTTCCTTTCCTTTCCTTTCCTTTCCTTTCCTTTCCTTTCCTTTCCCTTCCCTTCTTTCCTCCCTTCTTTCTTCCTTTCTTCTTTTCTTTCTTTCTTTCTTCCTTCCTCTCTCTCTCTCTCCTTCTTCTCCTAACTTCTTCTTTCAGAAATGTATTTCAAGCCATCTTTCAGAAATGTATTTCAAGCCAGACTAAGAAATTCCATTCAGTGCCTTAGTAAGGGCCTTGCTGTGTCTGGATAAGTTAAAGTTGGCTAAGTTCAAGTTTGCTAAGTTAAAGTTTGTGAAGTGCCTTACTTTGTCTGGTTGTTGTCTTAAAATTTGCTGACTAACTCTATTTTGATGTTCTAAAATTTGCAAGTATAAGTTTGCTACTGAACCTCCTGAGAATTTTGGTTTCTCTCCTGTGCACTGCCCAGAATGAATCAAATAACCTTCCCCTAAACCCAAAAAGTGCACCAGGGCATAACAGGATCCATAGCTTTTGGAAATCTGAAATAAATGACATATGACAAAATGCTGTGTGGCATGTCAGTGAGGGCCATTAAGAAGTCTTTTGTCGAATGGCATTGTAAGGTTGGCACTTGTAATTTACTGGCCCTGTAAGGTTGATAATGGCTGCAAGCAAGGTACAAATTTTTGTCATGAGGCTGATGGAAGAAGAATAGTATGCATAATCACAGAGAGCAGTCAGGAGTATGACATACTGATAGAACATAAAAAAGGTTTGTTCTCACATGTGGAATCTGAGGAACATTTTGCAAGTCCTATTTTACTCTGTAAGAAATAAGTCCCTGTGAAAACGTTACAGGGATACAGAATATCTGCACAAAGGGAAACTCACTGTGAGGAAAAGCATGAGAAATCCTCTATGGATTGTGTGTAAAAATACATACAATGTTAACTTGTGGAGGATCAGCCCTCCCTTTGGCCTGTCCGTCAGGCTGATCCCTCCTCCCTCGTGTGGGGCTCCTCCTGTGAGGAGGAGTCAGAAGGCGGGGTTGAAGTTTGAAGACCCGCCCACCTTCTAGTAGGTTCTGTAGTATTCAATGTTCAGTTGGTTGTGTTACATGTCAATTACGTTGTACCCCTCCCCTCTGCAATTTTGATTGGACCCTCTGACCCTCAGAC
>VZRR01004108.1:101001-137349 GCA_013398015.1 Oreocharis arfaki | reverse complement strand
CCTCGCGGGGAGCCTGCACCATTTGGGTGAGGCACCCACCCGCCTGCCCGAGCCTCGTCTTTCCTTGGCTCCAGGGCCCCCTACGGCTGGCATCTCTGTTGAGGCTCAGGAGACGCTCTGCAACATTAACGCACCAGCAGTTTTCTAACATGTACTGCAAAACTGATCTAAATGCTTCCAAAGTCTACAAAGTTTCTCCTACTTATTCCCTGCCTTTCTTTTTATGGAGGTATATTTTGCTGCTGCTGCTGCTGAGATAGTTGCCCAAGTGAGGAAACTAAATAGCTAGAATAGCTTGAGTAAGTATTTTGCCTTTTAAACATTTTTTTAATTTAGGTTGGATTTTCTTACGAGATTTTCCACCACATTTTGCAGAGAGGTTTATAGTCCGAGCTATACTTGTCAAATCACAGTTGTTGTTAAATTTCTCACGTTTCTTTCCCAGTCCAGCCACCTAAATGGTATTAATAGTCTTTCCACATGACAATATAACTGCACTGTCCCCTGTCTAACTCCACTGTGCAGCAGCAGCTAAGGGTGTGTCACAGCCAAGACATCTCCAGGATGCTCCATTCCACACACACACTCCCTCCCTCCCATGACACACTTCTAAACTAAGGATTACAAGGAATTGTAGTAGAGAAAATGATGCTTTGGGTTGATAGGATGTAAAATGATACCCTGAAAGGATGAGATATCTCTGCCACTTCAGAAAGGGGTTGTCATCTGTCCTTGCTGCTCAGCACGTCGTCCCTCTTCTGCCTGCTAAACACAGATATAGGATCAGCAAATCTTCACAGTTCTTGATTATTCATACAAATGTAAAACATTTCTCAAGATATACCATGTAACAGACAAGGCAATAGGCAATGTCCATGACTTCTCGTTAACATGTGACTGAGTCTTTTATCATGGTACTTGTTTTGTTTCTTTCATGTGCAAAGTTTACTTTTCTCTTCAAAGATAACGTTCTTTTTAGAAACACAGATGTTTCTAAGTTGATTTTTATCATAGCTGAAGCAACCTGTATGAATGTAAGTTGTCACAATTTTTTTTTACTCATGGATTGTGAAAATAAACTATCTACAAAGCTAAAATATTTGTCTTTAATTGAATTTAATCCTGACAGAACTCTGCAGCTATTATTTTGATAGCCTGCCTTGTTTGTCAAGAAAACTACATGATGCTATCTTTTCCATCTTTCTTCTCAACCATTATTTCGTATTTTATTTTCCATTTTTATGAAGTCATTGATTAATGTAAAACAGAAACTGACAGAACTATAGAATCATAGAATGTTCAGGGTTGGAAGGGGTCTTAAAGATCATCCAGTTCCAAGCCCCCTGCCATGTGCAGGGACATGTTCCACTAGACCAGCTTGCTCAAAGCTCCATCCAACCTTGAACCCCTGGGTGGGGTTGGGGCAACCTCCCTGTTGGGGCGATGTAACCACAACCTGTTCTGGCACCCCACCACTCTGACAGTAAAGAATTTATTCATATTATCTAGTCAAAACCTACCTTATTTCAGTTTGAAGCCATTCCCCCTTGTCCTGTCAGTACATGTCCTTGCAAAAAAAATCCTCCTACAGTTCTCTTGTAGCCCCTTTAGTAATTGGCAGGTGATATAAGGCCTCCCTTTTCTTCAGGTAGAACAACTGTCACTCTCGGCCTTTCCTCATTGGGGAGGTGCTCTAGTTCCCTCAGGCTGAATCAGAAATTTGAGTAGCTGTTACAAACATTGTAGTAATTAGAGTATAACAGGACAGTTTTAGGCAAAAGTTAGAAGGGTAGAAATCACATGATATTAGCTTGCAATTTGAATCAAATATGCCATGTCCCCTACAACATTATTCCTCTGACAAAACAAAACTACTTATTCCCAGAAACAGCCTGTTATCTCCTGAGAACTAACTCTTGTATGGTTTCTACAGTTTGCTGAATAATGTAGCATATTGAGGGTCAATAAGAAGTAGTTGTGTCAGTCAGTGAGTGTCAGTAGTGAGTGATGTTACTGCCCTTTTCTTGACCTGTGAATTTTCTGTCCTACTTTCTCCCCATGCCTTGCTAATGGACCAATTTCATGGGCACCTGGCAGATAGCCAAGATCAAAACTACATAACATATTTGCTATATTTAGGCTTTGAAATAACACAAGACATCATGAAAAATGTTTGTGATGCTCGTTTCATTTTCAGAATTCTTACAAAAGACTACAGGAAGTCCACTACACTAGTGTGCATACAAAATACGAAGCAGCATAGTCTAAAAGAGAGGATTTTTTTTCCAGGTGATCGTGTATTGTTGCTGCACACATATCCACATGTGGAGCGTGTAACTGATTAATTTGGCAAAACACAAGTGATTTGTGCTTTTAGACAAGCACAAGTATGGTAGACATGCTAAAGAACTGATATGCCTCAACCCTTCACAGAGGTCAGTCAGGATAACTAAACTAGCGTTAAAAATAACGTATGCATATGTGTAATGTGTGCAATGTGTGCATAAGCATCACTGTCACTCTGAAGATAAAGAGCCACTAAACACGTGGTCTGTCTCATAGGCCACAGTTTATTGAAAGTTTATAATTCTTCAACTTGAGGGAATTTTTCTAAATATTAAGCTAAAACATTCAACTAATCAACATCCACCCCTGTTATGAACCAGTCTAAGCACAAAAGAGCAAAGAAAACTAAGTCTCTGTGAAAAAATTGGATCAAACCCAGAAAGGCTAGAAATGTACCCCAAAATTAATTAAAACCAAACAAGGTTAGATGTTGATACCCAAAAATTTATATATTTTATTTAATAGTAAAAGAGGCAAAGAGAAAGAAAGAAAGAAAGAAAGAAAGAAAGAAAGAAAGAAAGAAAGAAAGAAAGAAAGAAAGAAAGAAAGGAAAGAAGAAAGATGAAGAAAGAAAGAAAGAAAAAGAAAGAAAGAAATGAAAGAAAGAAAGAAAAAAAAGAAAGAAAGAAATGAAAGAAAGGAAGGAAGAAAGAAAGAAAAGAAAGAGAACGAAAAAGAGGTGTGTGGGGATAGAGAGAGTTACAGGGATTAGGTAAAAACATACCACTCTTCTGAGGGTCCCAATGATGTCTGGTTGATCCTTTGCATCTGGTCTTCTTGTTGGTGAGGGTCCTCCATGCCTAAAAGTATGGAATCCAGTGGATTAATATATGTTTGGGCAGGTGAGAACACCCAGGTGCTTCCCCCGAGGGGGCAGGTTTGACAGAGTCCCTTGCAACACTGTGGATCTGTTGCATCATTTGCAGTGCTCTGGGGCAGGGTCTGGGGACCCCTGTGGGGGGTGGCCTTTGATGGACCATGACCCCCCCTCTGCTGTCCTGTGGATGCGGCTTTCCCCGGGGTGAAGGGGCCCATGCAGCTGAGCTGGTCTGCACAGTGGAGGATGGATGTTCACTGCCTCTGAACAGATTCTTTTTCACTACACACACAAAACCTCTCCTCCTCCCCCATTTGATGTAGGGGCCTGTGTGAGCCTGCCAGGAGATAAGCCTGGGGCTGTGGTCTCCACCTCAAAGTTCTAGGTTTGTTCTTCCTGAGAATGTATTCTTCTCCCCCACCCAGATCTGAGCCACTTTATCTTATCTCCATCAGCTTGCAGTCCAAGACCTTAGTCAGGAGGTGCATTCAGGGCGTGGTGGTCCTCGATGCAACTTCCGTTACACAGTTTTGCTGTAATAGGCAAAAATCCTTCTTGAAGATGTTTAAGCCATAAACTATAAAATTTCAGTCTCGGACAAGCCCCAAACCAGGTTTTCCTTCGCCCTTCATCTTTGATGAAGAAAGGGGAGGCAGTCCTATTCCTGCAGCAATCCTGTACTTCAGATACCGTATGTAGCATAGGAAAAACTAAGATGTGAGATCTCTACCACTTGGCCACTTTCTTCCTTATGGAGGACATTAGAAGCAACAGACACGTGTTTATTCAACACAAGGATAAAAAGCCATGTTAGGATGGGTGGAAGGTTTCAAGCTTTAGACTAAAATGCAGATGATGAAAGCCGAGGTTTGCAGTAATATGCAGTTAGTTAATTTCCCCTTCTAGCCACATGCATTTCTACATCAAGTGTAGTTTTCAGGGAATATTTTACAAGTCACACTCCCCAAAATCCAACTAGCCTGATGATCAGCAAGGATGGAGTTTGTAATCTGTGGATGGGGGGGTCTCCTTTGACTGACTTGAAACCTAGACTTTCTGAATCAAGCAAGTGCTTGACTTGTGTTTGTATATTCTCTTATCTTAGAAAATAAAGCATGTTGGCCTAAAAATCCTTTCCTGATATAGCCATCATCAACACGAATCTACTATAGCAAAAATGTTCAATTTCTACAAATCTGCATTTGCTGAAGTAAAGATGCATGTTCATTGAAACAATCCCTAGATTAATTTGCATATTTCAGATAAAGCAGGCAGTTTTTGTAATCTTTGGTGTTAGTTCGTCTAAGGGGCAACCAAAGGACTGACTCTTCAGGGAATAAGTGTACTTGCTAAAACCAGAGAACTTTCACAATCACTTTATTTTAAGTGATTGTCAAATTATGAATTTTCAATGGAATTACATTAAAAAATCCCTCAGGCAAGTGTCTGGAAACTGAAATACTGATATTAATATTGACTTACGATTCTAGAGATAATTTAATTACTTAATTTCCTGTTTCACCAAGCTTCATGCATTTAATCAGCGTCTTGATGAAACATTAATTTGTAATGTATTTTAAGGACAAATGTTTTGACAAATTATTTTTATTAATGCCAAGATATTAAAATAATTTGAAACTAAGATGGCTTTTTTTTTTCCTAGTACATCTAATGTTTGTTAAATGTAAATATTATCAAAGTTATTTGAATTGCCTAAGCAGGATGAAAGCTGTCCACAAGTGACTTGAAATACCACTTCTCTTCACACTGTTGTCTTTTTAAAAGGATAATTCCATAAGTATTTAATTGCATTGATTGGTAATCTCAATGTATAGTCCATCATGGCAAGAATAAATAATTGTGCTTTAGATTTCACACTCAAATAATGGATATCACTCCTTTCAGGCATCTTTGCAGAATTATCTTCAATAAGTTATTTTTAGCTTCTTCCCTTTTCTTCCACATGAACCTCCATATTGCACACAGAGGGAAAGTGGAGAGTGAACAACAATGAATGGGCAGGCTAGTCCTGCTAGAGTGTCAAAAAAGAGGAAGAAAAGGTGAACACAACTTCTAGAATATTTTGCAAACAAGAAATCATTCTACGTGACAAAGAGCAGTTATTCAAAAATGGACTACAGAATTAATGTCTCTGAATCTGAATGAAATAAACTTCATTTCCTGAAAGAATTAAGAAACATTATTTCTTTTCATTCTTATACTAGCAGGAAATTACGGAGGTTGAATAGTTTAGTGACAGGGTTTTTATAAACCCCATTTTTGTCATGTATTTGGGAGTATTTACCCAATTCTCACTAAAATTTCACTACTTTTTTAAGATTTTAGCATTCTTTATTATGCTTAAAAGAGGTATAGATGTTAAGCTGCATGACAACCATAAAAGTATGGCTTCTCAAGAAAGCCTTTTGTCTTTTGCTGATCATAACATTTTTCTTACTGTAGCTCTAACACCAAAACCTATTCTTCTGTAGACTCTTCTTGTTTCACTTTTCTAACACCAGTTTTCACACTGGAATTATCTCCTATCTGATTGACTCAAAGTGCAGTAAGTAGAATGCCATCTTAATCATGTAAACCCTCTGTTAACATATTTAGACCTCTCCCTTGAAAAATTAGGGTCTTAACATATATCCTAGTTTTTGTTTGTCTTATAGTTCATATAAGCACTATCATTTTCTCGTTGCTTTAGAATTGTTTTCTGTGGAATCTTGAAGGATTCATCAGTCTTTACTAGGATCAGACATACCACCAGAGCTTGCCATTTGATTAATGAGTGATCAAATATTTATTGGATACAATGAATTCTAGGGTCCCACCTGTTGGTAGTGTTTGTTCTCAAGCATTTATCTAGTAAATAAAAACCCTTCCACTATCTACAAAAACCTCTGTAGAGTTTGTTTTCTATATAACTAAATTTACATCTCTATCCATATCCAGTTCTTATCTCAGGAGGCTAGAGCTGTATCTTACCTGAACAGAACCTCATCTTTTCCTTCGTCTTTCTAAGATCATGCATTTAAACCATTCCTTGATCCTTCTCAAAAAACAAACAAACTAACAAACTAACAAACAAAACCAACCTGTATTTTACAGTGTTGCTTTGCCAACTTCAGGGCCAAATACTTATCTGAGTTAAATCTCAGCTGCCATTTTTTCACATCCCTTTTATCTCTGCTGTGATTATTAATAGACTGAGATGTCCCAGCACTTCCTTTCCATAATATTTTTTTATTTCTCCTCTTGATGGAAGAGATTCAAGAGACAACTTGAACTAATACTAATTTGTATGCTAGCAGTATTTCTTTCATGCCACCAGCACGGCTACAGTCCGGTTTATGCAAGACTGATGAAGGTGCCTGGGAGAGAAGCGACGGATCTCCAGTCTGACATCACCACACTGTTTTGCACACAAACCTTGAGATGTGTCAGAACTTGGGATGCCATTTGCACATTTTTTTAGCCTTAGACACAGTGAAACGTATGAAGATTGAAAACATAGATGAAGGCACAGCATAAATTAGATAGGATTTTGGCTCTGTGAAGAATAAGAAAGAGTTTTGGGAGAGACGGTTTCCGGGCAAATAAGTTTTCTCATAGAAGGTACATCTGACACCGGTAAGGAGATTTTAAAACAAGAAAGGAGTGCTAGTAGAAGGGGAGATGGAATACAAATTGTTACAAAAATAGATGCTGACAAAGAACAAGTGTTGCCAATGGGACCTGGACAGCAGCATAAACCTCAGATTTTTTAATAGGAGTATAAAGAAAAATAAAGTCTGCATAGTTACAGCATACTTAGGCTAGTGTGAAGAATAAAGAGGACATGTGTATTTGTACATATTTTTGTACACCTAGTAAATTATGTTCTTATTTGTAATATAAGAGAATTAATATAATTTACACCAGTATTACTTTCAGTGGACTTCTGTGGATTTGTGTCAGTAGAAATAAGGTGTCTTGCTAAAAGGAAAATTAATAACTAAACACTAAAACTAAGCAATATGCCAATGACACAGAAATAGTCAGTAATGGACTGATGTATGAATAACACATATATTTTATGTTTTGTGTAAATAGATATTTTAAAAAATTATCAGGATCTGATACAGCTGAAAAAACAAGCTTTATTTCTTAAAAATTTTAAAGTTTCACCTTTTTATTGATGTGACCTTTGTATCAAGGATTTGAGTAAAGAGAAAAATAATTACTTATGAAGAGTAGCATAGAAAATTTTGTATGCTATTGAATCTCATATCTTTGTTGTTACATACAATTCTATTTTTGAAGTCTAGAAGTCAATAGGGGGCCTGATAGAATTCTTAACTTATGATGCGAATTAAAAAAACTGAAAAACAACATGGACAAACTGCATTCTATTGAATTTATTGATTAAATTTGGTTGTCTTAAAGGAAAACAAAACCAAATTACTGTGTTCTGTTTTCCGCTAGAATATAATAGAATTCAGTGTAGCTATCATAAATCACTGAGAATTAAGTCTGACTCAAAAGGCTTGGCATACAATATGAATGACAAGTAAAGTTATGAAACAAGCACTTTCAGCCAGCAGACTGTAGTTTGACTAGCTGCTGTAAGTCAGTTGGGTGTCCTTTGCCTTCTGTGTTAATCACAACAGCTGGCTTTTCTCAGTTGTAGTGATGCTGCTGATCCTGTATTCTGTTTCCTCTGTGTTCAATATTTCTTAAAGTTACATGAGGTAGGAAGGCTGGTGAGTGATACACACAAAACCATATCAGGTTAGGAAAAATAAACAGGCAAATGTAAGCTGACTACAAATATCTATCTGTCTGATTGTCTCCATGATGTGTTTACAAAGCCAAAGTCTTAATACACTCACTGTTTCGAATGCTTTCTCACCACTCTTCAGAATTGTATCGTGTATTTTGAATTTAAATGCAAGTATATCAAGCACAAGAAACTTGTACAACAATTTGGATCCCTACATACTGCAATGTTCAGAAAAGCACACTCCTTATCAGTCACAAATCTCAACTGTCCATCCATTTCCAGATGAATATATGCGTTAGAGGAACTTGTTGTAAGAAAATGCATAAAAAGAGCTAAGAGTAGGAACACACATTTTGAACAAAAACATGAAACTTTAAAAGTACCTTCTGTACAAAATTTCTGTATAGAATTAAGAAAAAAAAATCCATCTTACACTACCTCAAAATTATTCTTTCATCTTGGGTCATGTCCCCTCTGAGGAAGACCTATAGGAGGATCTTTCTTACTGGGGGCTTTTCTACATGGAAAACTTTTTGCAAAGTAAGCTACCATGCAATAAAACTATTGTACCTTTATGTCTCCTGCTCCTGTAGCATAAATAAGTATCCAGTGGCTTTTATGGAACTTCTTCAACAAGCTACATAATTTCACTGAGACTAGATATCTGTGTCTTTTCCAGAAGCTTGTTTTTAATATATCGGACTTGCTCTCATGCCGTATTTGTCTCTTTCTTTGTTTAACCCTTTCCTGTATATGATCAGCCTACAGTACAACTTAGGATGGATTGATGATCTCATCAAATTATTCAGTGTATGAATGATTTAATAATGATGTCATAATTGAGTAATAATATTATTCAATGTTCCTGAGAATTACAGCTTTGATAGTAGCTCACTAACTCAATCAGTAACTGTTAAGACCTTAATGAAAATGGCATATGCCTGGGACACAAAGACAAATTTAACGTAGATGTAGTGAAAATATGTGAAAGACTGAGGATTTCATGAAGGATAAACCAATTCAAATCTTGATTCAAAAAAAAATTGTAAAATGAGATGAAAAATCATCACCATTGCTATGATGCCTTTGGGTAAAGACTCTACATGTTGTATTCTAATTTTTCCTAAAGCATTTTATAGCATCTACCTCAAAGTATTTAAGAGTTAGTTATCTCTGTAAAAGGAGCATCTATGTGTAGTTTTAAATGGAAAAAACAGCAACAACAAAACAAAAAAAAACCAACAAAACCCCCCCCTTTTTTTTTCCTAAGAAGCTTTAATCTTGTGATCAAATGCAAAATCCTATCTGTAATCTTTTGTTCAAAGACTTTACAGACCCCAATGGAAATTACTTTCATTACACCTTTCATGTTTAAAGTACCATTATCTTTAAAAGTTCTTTCAAAAGTTACCTTCAGTTTAACACACTATCTTTTAAAGATTATATTTCAAAATTGTTATGGACATGGTAAGCTGAATGAATACTTTGTAGTTGCTCTGTTCACACAGGAGGAAAAAAAAAAATGAGGCATGATCCCATGATTTTAATAACTATGCTATTTTTTCATTAGGCTTCACTAGACACATGTACCTGACAGAGTTCTCCGGAGTAAGAGTTTATCAGTATGTTTTTAGAAGTCTTCTGACAAAGCAGCAGTGTCTCAGTGGTTAAGTCCAGGGTGCACCCTCCCCAGGTTGTTTACGAGGTGGTCTCTCACCACCTCCTTGTGCCGGAAGGTTCTCCTTCCCTCAGCTCCCCACTGGCCCCTGGTCCCCTCTCCTCTCCCCTCCCCTCTTCCACTGGCCCCTGCTTTGTCATTCAACCTCACCCCCGCCCCAGCCCTCAGGTTCTTGGTTACCGATGTTCTGCCCACCCCAGGGGCCCCTAGGGGGAACACGACACACGCTCCATTGTGCAGCGTTCTTTTGCCTCTGGCCCTCTTTCGGAGCCATTTGTTCGCGGGCCCCAAATACACGGCCTCGGAATCGCATGCAAAGAATCCCTCTTGCCTCTTCATCTCCGGAGGTGCAGAACTGTGTGTGAGTGGCAGCTTGTGTCTGCCTGCAACGGTGAGACTGTGTGCTTGTGCTAACGCGACACTGCCAAAGCGTCTCCATGAGGGACACTGTGGGAAAAGCCTGGCCTCAGTCCCCCAACCCCACGCACTGCAATACAGCAGTCCTGTACTTTATCAGCTATGATAATAATTTTACGCATCTGTAATACACTGGATAAGGCAATGCTAGGGTCTCAAAACCTGACACATTGAATTTTCCCTCGGGCTGATGATGGAGGAAGTGATCCACAAACTATAGAAAAGCAAATTACATTTGGAAAATTTGAATTTTCTTGAGCAAATTTCAAAAGCAGTGATCCTTTTTAACGTTATGCCTTTCATTCTTGCCTTTTAACAGTTTTTTGTTGGAAGCAGCTCTCAGCTTCAGACTGAAGCTTCAAACTCTGCTTCTCTCACCTTTTCTTTCAGTTAAAAAATTAGGTCCTTTCAAAATGAGCAACACAGACTCTTCCAGAGGGTCAGCAAACCTTTTTAGGCTTCCAGTGAAATAGTCAGTTGATGCAACAGAGAATAGAGCAAGAAGTGGGACTATCTCCAGTGTACATGTCTCAGAGATAAAAGAAAGGCTCTAGAGGAATTTTTTCCCTGAGAGGTAACTCCAAAAGATAAGCCTGTCTCTTGGGTTTTCTTCCCCGGATTCCAGCCTGCAAATGGCTTTATTCTCCCTGCTGTATTTGAGTAGAGCAAGGACTGATCTTGTTTTACTTCCTCAGGCAGGGCTTGTAACCATTAAAATACTTGTCTAGGTTGTACTTTATTCTACCTGGTTAAAAGACTTCTGTGAATACTTAGTCCAAGGGTAAACATACTGGTCTAGATTTCTATTGTGGTACTGCTCATTTCAGGCTTGCACTGTAGGAAATTGAGATGAGCTTGCATCTTGGATGTTAATCTTCGTCTCACTGTCATGAATGAAAGTTTTAAGGTCGCTTAAAGAATGACTGGAAAAGGTATTAACAGGTATATAGCAGGTTTAAAAGCAACATGATAAAACTTGGTGGCAAGGTTCGCTCTTTTACTTACTAGATGGTTAAAGCACACTGAGAAGTCAACAAAAATCAAAAATCAATCAATCCAAATGGAAATAAACCCAAAACTATGGAGTGGGGGAAGAGGGCAGATGAATAGAGAGAGAGAAGGAAAAGAAGAGGAAAGTATAAGGATAAAAAGGAATATGGAAGTCTCTCCTGTTGAGTCACAAGTTTCAGAGTAGGCAACTATTGTAAACTGAGCCCGGACTTGGTCAACAGTTTATGCTCAAAGGCACTTAATTTATCTTAAACCTAGAACATTTAACTTAATTGAAAAATTAAGTTAAGCAATTTAGCAAGGCATTCATGTGGAATTTACTATACCACAGCAGCAACGTACAGACCTAACTTATAAACCTGAAGTACTCAAAATCTAGGTGAACAACATTCATAGTGCATTTGCTATAGCATATTCACACTTGCAGGCACACAGGCATAGAGTCTGTACAAGGTACCTATTAAAAATTCTCTTTAAGTGCAGTGAAACACCCACTTTAGATGTCTTTGTATCTTCTCAAGAGGCGAACAGTTGAGCCTTAAGGAGACAGGGATATCAGCCAAGGATCCATCATCATTGCTCAGCAATCCTGCAAGTAAAGCAACTTTGAGAGTTTGCTGGCTCTGGGAGGCCAGAGGGAGGACACTGGTCACACTCCCCACTGGAGTCCAGGAGAGCTCAAAGGGCCTCACTTAGGGCTGCTGTTTGTAGGGCGCCAAGAGAGTTGGCTTTTGTCACATATTATGAATGAACAAGGAGGGTTGGCTTTCGTAGTCCTATTAGGTTGGGAGTTGATTTGTTAATGGTTAGTTAAGAAGGCTACTTTTAATTCACAACTTCATGGTTGACTGTTAATTATGATGTTAAGAATTAATTTTAGTTAGGTGAAAGTTAGTTACATGGTCCGTTGTTTAATATTGTTACATTTTAAGGGGGGTTGTGGGTTCATTTAGAAACAAGTTTTTAATATGTATTAGTGATAGGCAATGGATGAGTGGCAGGGAAAGCAAAAAAAAAAAATTATTTCTTGAAAAAAGAATGACATCAGGTATTTATAGTAAGGGGATAAAATAAGACCTTGGATTGGATAAGACCTGGACCAATCATTCGACGGCCTGAGATCACCCCAAGACAACTAGCCAATCATCTAGACAGCGAGCCAACATCAGCCAACTGGGGAGCTGCAAGGAGGAGGACTCAGGGGAAGGGGGCGGTGCTACTGGGTGGGGTATAAAAAGCTGCTCCCATCAAGAGACACGGTCTTTGACCATTTTGCTCAACAATGGTTAGGCACCCAGCATGGGTCCTTCCCTCAGGGGCTAGGCCAACCTGCTGCAGGAAACCCTAATTGTTCCCTTTTAAATCTTTTTAATAAAACCCTTCCTTTTGGATACCTGGCTGCGCATTTACTTCATCACAGTAATTTTCTATCTTGGTTGCAATTCAAGTCAGGTTTCTTTGAAATTTTGATGACAAAAATATTATTCAACCTTGGTTTGTTATTCAAGCAAGAAAAATAAGTTTCAAAGGTTGTTCGCTAAGAAGCAGGAGCTCATTAGACAGCACAAGTTCTTGGGAGCAAACTGTTTCTGATAAGCGCAAGAGAAGCTCAGTCCAGGAGCTGCTCATCAAGGACAAGACCTGGTGAGCATTTCTGAGATGAGTGTTCAGCAGGAGGGTGGGAGGGGGGTGGAGTGGGTTTGCACTACCACACTAACCCAGATTTGAGTCCCAAAGTTTAAGTGCAAAAGCTTTGTACTCCATTATCAGCAGACATTTTTCTTCCACTCTTTATTTCATATATTGCCTATAAAATTGCTTTTTAAAAATTTATTTAGAAGATTTATTTTTTCTTTAGAATTGACAAAGAAAATGATCAAAAATGCTTTAACCTATTTTGAGAGTGGATTAACTTTAGATTTTATAGACTTTGTATTTTTGTCCTATTTTTTTATAGACCTACTCAGTAAGTAGTGGAGAAAGAGTTTTTTAAAAATCAGCTCTTCAAGGACATCATTTTTGTTAAAAGTAACAAAGAAAGAGAAGGTTTATCCCTTTATCACTTTACTGTCTTTATTGACTATGTTATTGGTCAGTGGGAAAGGGGCCTTTGATTCCACATAGCTGCCTACATGGGTGAATTGATATGTTTTAAACTGTCTCTGTGCTCGGAGTGATAAGAGGCTTTTTGGAAAGCAGATTGGAAGTTCTTTCTCTTCAATCCAATGTATTGCATTATTTCCAGGTCTTGAACAACAAGCTCTAAGGAGACTTGCTCTGGCATGGCTAAGACAATCCTAAATATTTGACATTGCTTAGGTTTCAGTCATGCATTGCAGCAGAAGTAAGCTAAAATTGTTTTTGTTCATCTGAATTAGTTTAACAGATGACAATATTTCCCTGAAGGGGAACAGATATATCTTTATCAATCTGTCACAAACAAGTGGGTTTTTTGGCGTTCACACAATTAGTTTTTCTTTTATTTGGTCAAAAGCAAAACAAACAACAATGAAAAAGCAAAACCCAAAGCTACCAGAGGGAAAAAACCTCCAAAAAACCAAAAATTCATTACAGGTCTTACTTTGTCAAAATCATTCTATCAGACTAGCACTCAATACAGTTCATATATACACCACAGGGTGCATTGTGTTAGTTTTTTATTTCCATATGGTTACAAAGCTGATTTGATTCCTTATTCACATTTCATGGTTATGACCAACAACCATATAACCTTTGTGCAGACTGACAGTTAACCTTAGAGTCCTTTGTCAAAGAATTTTGAATATAAACTTCCGCCCAATTTAATACATTTTTATTATACAATTACATGTTTGCTTTTTAAATTTTTTTAAATATTAAAATAATGTTTTAAAAAAAGAAATATATTGAAACAAAAAATAAATTATTATATTCAAGAAGGATCTAAGTTATTGCACTCAATGCCATATAAATGCCATTTACTTCTTGTGGCATCTGATAAATAATCCAGTCTTTTACAGCTGAAGGTCTGCAAGAATAAGTAGCTAGGTAATTGTAAATGTCTAAGAGTATTTATATGTGTCCCTCGTCGTTAGTATTAATGACGACAGATGATAATTTTTGCCATGTTAAGTCATGTGGTATTTTAAACAGACTGACCTGCAGAAGTTAATTTTTCAGAACCTCTTCTAGGATTTTATTTTATATTTTAAAAAAAGGGAGAGAAATATACCCTGCTAACAATAGCCTAAAAATCACTTATATTTTTCCACCCTATTAGTACTGCAATACCAGACATTTAAAGATTGCAATGAGTGCATATAAAAAGCACTAGGATTTTCTCTTTCCAGAAGTTGTATGTACCAAGTTGCTTTTACTGCATTTTCAAATGTGATTTTAAAAGTCTTGGTCAAGAAATCACATATTAAGGATGTATAATCATTAAGAAACTTGTCTTTCATTTTAAATCCTAATTTGTTTTGGATTTTTTAAGTGTTTTGGGGTTTTTTATTTTACTGAAAACCTGAAGTACACAAGTCAGTTTGTACTCTAAAAACACATAAAATATCAAGTACTGAATTTTCCATGTATGTTGAAAGAATAAATCTTTAAAAATATTTTTAAATTACATTTGTTTAAAAATCAAAAACACAAAGACACCAAATGAAAAATTTACCATCCCTTGGGCTGAGTTATATTAGTTAAAAAACTTTCTAATAAAGCAAAAACTGAACAAGAAGATTTTAGGAAGTCATTTTCCGGATAAGTCATTATCTTCTGAGTTTATTTTCACTTGTTCTTAAAAAGCATGCATACACAGAAATTCTATTGCTGTCACAATAAATAAATAGTTATTCTAAAATATTGTTTCTAGTTGATGGGTATCCCCGTGAGAGGAACACAATTTAATACAGTCATGAGGTTACCATGTGTTTAACTCAGGATGCATGAATAAATATTAAGTATAGGTGCTATCACTGGAAAACATGTATTTCCTATTTCACTTCATGTGGTTATGATTCCTTAATGTTTGAATATTTGAAATAGTTTATTGGGTCACATCACGTGACATCATCTCCTATACATGACTCTGAACAGAGAATATAACCTGATATTTCTACAGCCATTGAATTTAACGGGTTTCTTACATTTGTAAATTATGATACAGTGTAAGTTTTAAAGGAAAAACTCTTGCTAATTAACTCCCTAGTAAAAGTACTTAATTCAAAAAATGTGCACTAGGATGATTCAGGAAATGAAAAGGATTATTCCAGTGTGGTAATAGGTGTGAGTATATTTTTATATCTATATATGTGCATATATATTTGTAAAGATAATGTCTTGACAAGTGCAGAGAGTGCTGCCACACAGTGAATACCTTTTGCACCCAAACAGTCTGCTCAGGTTTCCAGTACGCTTCAATATGTGTTACAGATATGCTTTGAAAACCCCCATACACACAGATGTTATTTAGGACCACATTTACTTGAGTGACTGCAGAATGTAAGTGAACCACAAACATAAAACCCTAAGACTTTCGTGACCTCAGCTTTTTCATCATTAGGCAAAATGTAGCCTGCTGCTGGAAAAGTCTCAGTACTAGAATTCACAGTACCCTGAGGGTCAACGAAAGTCATCCTACAGGGCACAAAATATTGGTACCTATGTAGACATAGCCATGAGATAATCTTGACAAATCTTCAGTCAATTCCTTTGCTAAAAGAAAGGAACTGCCATTAACTATTACATTTCTTTACCTTAACCTCCTCTTTCATCACTCAGTATGGTGGAAACATCCTCCATAAGAGCTGCCTGTACCTGAAGTTCAGCAAAAGCCACCGATTAATTCAAACTTGCACAAAATATTGTCGTAAAATTGCAGGTTTTTAATGGTTCATTTAGGCAGAAATTTCCATCTATTTCACGTCTTGTCATTTCAGGGGACACTGTTGCCACAATATGAATCTCTGTGTTACCTTGTTTTTTTATCTTTGTACTCTTAAGAAAAAGTAGTTTTCTTTGAATAGCAAGTACTGAAAATAAGTCTTTCTTGAAAAGCTCATTCTCTACTAGTCGATTCTTTATATTTTTAATAAACTCTATCACTGTATTTCTAATTACTCCTGATTGCACCATTCCTCTACAGAACTTAAATGACATAAATTCCATAGTTACAGCAGTAATTCTTTTCCTCAGTCAACTACGTAGTTACTTGCAGACCAAATAGTGGGAGATTGTGTGGAAGAAAGACAAAGCTGAGAAACAATGTAAAGATATTCAACAGACTAAACCTAGACTACAAAAATTGCTGAGTGATACCGGTTTATAAAAAATCGGGGGCGGGGGGCAGGGGTGGGGAGAAGGGAGGAGGGGAGTGAAACTGGGGTTCCATTCTCCCAAAGCTCTAACCATTTTGTTTCCACTGGACTAGTACTTCAAGTACAGTTATATGAATGTGCAAATGTTTGTAGGATCTATACGCTTAAGTCCTGGGAGCAGGTATGTTTAGTTTAGTTTAGTTTAGCTGGTGTCTTTCAGTTTGAGAATGTACTACTACAACCAATTAAATATATTTAAAGTAAGAAGTGGAAGATACAGCTAAGCAGAATGCTAAAACAGTCTGAACTGAGGTAAGACTCACTCCTCATTTACCAGTAGCTGCTGGACTCTTTCACAGAAAAAGGATAGAAATAAGATTAAGAAGGTTTGCTTGGTTTTGTTTTTTAATAAAATAAGATTTTTTTCCACTGACTTTTTAGTGGAAGGTTTCCTTCTTCAATAACCAGCCACAGAAATGTGCTGCCTCTGTACACCAGCAGTATTAAAGCAACAGCCCTGAAAGGCAGTTAAATTAAGGAGATTATGCAGTTTATTATGTGTATGCTTAATCCTGTTAAAAATGCTGTAAGACTGTTTGCCCATTGTGTTGAGCTCCTTCATGTTTCCTTAAAACATAAAAGAGGAAGAGGACCAAGGAGGAGGTCACTTCTGGGCAGTATTTGTAGTGTACTAAATGAGTGGCCAAAAGATGACACACATGCAGGGTGTCCTAAACTTTACTAATTTATGACCATGATGGAATAAAGATGCGTTACAATCAAGTTTCTACAGAACAGCAGAACCGTTGTCACTGTATATATTGACAAATGAAGTTATTCTCTATGCAAAGGAATTATTCCTAGTTAATGTCTAACTTTATAAGAAAGAATCCTGGCTTTTAGTTTGAATATGCAATAGTATATGTGACATTTCTTGTTGAAGAAATGTCTTCTCATTTCAGTTGTTGACAATAGCATTTTAAAATTAATTTAGTTTTCTAGCCAAATGATGAAGAAAATATTAATTACCTAGCAAATAAGCATCTAACACAAGAAAACTTTAACTTGGAATTGGAATATTCTATAATTACTGCAATAAATACATGTAATTGTTACACTGCTCTTGAGAGGCAGGAGTGTCTCCTGCAGGAAATATATTTAGCAGTAAATAAGAAATCAAACCTTTACCTTTTAAACATCTTTTAAAAAATAAAAAAACCCCGGAAAATTCAGGTGTGAAATATCATTGTGATGATGTAAATTAAAGGTTCCTGTTACAGCTACAAATGGTTACTTGGCTGCTGTCTGTTAAGGAATGAGAATAACATGAAAATATCCCCATTTACACAGGGTGTCCTCTCCCCCTTTATAAAAGCAACTTGTTCTTAAAAGAGGATTCTCATGAAACCACACATGTGCACTTGAGTGGAGACTGCAAAAAAAACCCCCCAAACATCTCCATTTACAGAATTCACAGGAAATGTGATTTACCAAAATATGGGTATTAATCTATCGATACTCAATTAAGATGGACAAAGGCTCTCTAACAGAGTTAGAAAGTGTATGTTTATTTCCAGCGCTGAGCAGCTGCATGGGATAGCTCCCTAATACGCACAGCAAGCTCACAAAACAATACNCACAGCTGAACAAATATAAAATGACAAGCAATCAATTACTTCCATCCTAGAAGCTTATTTCAGGCCTGATTCTCTAACTAATCATTAACTCTTCAATTAACCCCAGCCAGGTTTAATTAACCACACCTGGGTTTGCTTATTAAATCTATTTTAACTAATTTTGACAAGCTAACCTTTAACTAAAATCTTAATTTTTACAATTCTGTGTTTCAATTAAACCCACAGCCTTGGCTTTAATAGCACCATACTCTAACCATTTCATACTATTGCTTAGGCCTGACTTTACCATGTTTGAACTGAGCACTATATTTGTATCCATAGCTGCATAAATGTAGCCAACTGCATTACTTATTAATACAAGAAAGCTAAAGATCAGCATGGGCGGTAAAAGGCTGTTTCATGTACCCAGTGGAATACTGAATGCTGAATGGTATATCATTTAATTCTGCGTTCTTTCATGTTTCTCGCTTTCCTTCCTCATCCTAGGAAAAAAAAAAGGAAATACCTAATGAAAAAATACTGTTAGTATAGCTACTGTTCTACACTATAATTACTACCATTATGATTTCAATGCAGTTTAAGTTTGGAGAAATAAAATGTACTTCAATTTTAAAGGAAAAAATAGGTATGCAATTATGTCAGTAATGTTCACATAAATGAGACAATATCCCTTTCTTCTAGCATCTAGTCACCATTTTCAGGGTGGACAGAACTGTCAGACACGAGTTCATTCTCTTCAGATCTGACTACAGACTGCTTTTTGCAGAGCCATATTCACAATCAACAAGTGGATCTTCTGTCTCTTCCACTCCTAGCAAATCCCAATCCTCTGTGACCCACTGGCTTACAAACCAGGAATTTGCAAGGGTGAGGTAATGGAACTCTACACCCACTTACTCTTGGGTCTTTTTAATTACTGTAACTTTTCAAGAGCTACAGAACCACAAACTCTCTAAAAGCCAGAGGTTTATTTTTTTGCCTGGTTTGCTACTATTTAATTACTTGGCAGGCATCCTTACCATGCGATTAAAATAATTTAATCCTAAGTTCAGGAACAATGTACAAGGTTTTCTGCTTATTACTAATATTCTTCAGGAAATCAGAAAATCTGAAGGACTATTCTATCAATATTTATAGCAATATTTATAAGCCTTCCCTGAACCTGGAATTATCTTTAAAAACAGTCATTGGCTTAGAATGATGCAAGTTCAAATGATTAAATAAAGTCATGAAAACGGCATTTATTTCCTCAGCAGCAGCAGCGAGAAGCAGTGTGGGTGTTACGGAAGACATAGGCAGGAAGCAATTGCAGGATAAAGCACAATACTACTGAAAGCCACAGAGCTAGCAACTAAATTAATTATAGGGATATTTGTACAAAATATTTTTCTGTATATTTCATTCTTCATGCTTTTCCTTTCTGCTTGGATATAAAAAACATTAATAAAGAACTGACTGGAAGAGTTAGCACATGACATGTGTGATGAAGATTAATGAAGCTAGGTCAATGCTAATGACAACCTGAGAAAGGTTGGGGAAAATATGTTTACAAAAGTTGTTGCTTGCTTGGTTTTGTTCACTTCTGAATCTCATCCATACTGTCAAACTGCTCAGACAAATTCACTATTCCATTCACTTGTTAGTTCTGCTGTTCCAGTTTCCTTGAGTAAAGTTCTTATTTTCTCACAGTTAATATTAAGCAATATTTTATCAAAATTTTCCCCATTAATGCACCACTCTTGAGACTCACATCACAGACCTGCTGTGCTGTGAAACATTTGACTGCTTTTGAAGCTTCTTTGTTTGCTGTTGAACAAATTCAACGTGACCTTTTTAAGAAAAATGTTATGCCCTCCATGTTCAGATGCTTGATTTTACAAGGTATTTTTGTTCAGAAGACTAAATTATATACTCTCTATATTTATATTTAATGAAAGCCCTGCAAATGGTAGTGCTAAATTCAAAGGTATAATTTGGTTCATTAAAGGATGGACTGGTTTTACAGATTTCTTTTTTCATGGACTCTTCAACCTAAATAATCATCATGTATGGGGTAAAGGGAAATGGGAGCTTTATTATTTAGAAGCATAGTTCTACTAATTAGAAAAAAAATGCTGACTTACAGAAAGATGCAAACCAATAAATTTTTTAAAGTATTCGAAGTCTTTGGGTATTTTTGACCGGGAGGTTATTTCTCATTTGCTATGGTTTGGGGTTTTTTTTAGTCAATTATAAACATCCATAGCCTAAGTCACGATATGAGACAATAACTTTATAGCTGTGCAGCGAACACAACATGACTGTTATTGGGACCTTGAAATGAAAGGGGTTGAACTGATTAATGTTAAAAATAGTATTAAAAAAAACTAAATAAAACTAAATATTGTATTCAGTCAGACTGGTGTCATGATGATGCTTGTACTGTGACAGGAACATCAAACCTCAGCACAAGAGCATGGAGAAGCTGGGAATGGAAACTTCCTAAGAAGGGTTTCTTTCCAGAAACAGATTTTTTTTGGTTAAAGTAAGGTCTCTTGCAATGAGCAAGAGTATTTATGGCAAATAAAATAAGAATCATTATTTGCTAAAATTGTAAAAATGTCCACTCGTATCACCCACACAGTGCCTTTCATTGTGTAAGCTGAAATATTACAATTCATTATATTAACGTGACTGTCAAAATTCTGAACTGAGTACTATAGTGTGTTTCAGGGACATGCTCGGCACATTTCCAAGTTGAGGGAGTAAACTGCATAAATTCCACTTATTTTCCCACTCTTTCTCACTTTTTTAAGTTAGTACACATCTCTGTAGTAACTCCTACGCTAAAAGTCAGGAAACAAAATATGTTCTTTCTAGTTTGTAGCCCTTTATATCATGCAAATAAAATATTTTAATATGCTTTAGATTTATCCTGTGATACAAGTCATAAAAATGTAGTGAATTTTTAAAGGTAGATTTATATATTATAATAGCTATAAAGATAGATGATACAGATATAATCCCTACTTGAAACAGTGCAACATAATTCAAAGTTTTCACACAATTTGACCTTAATTACAAGATTTTAAAAAATTTCTTACAGTTTATGAACTGGAAGAACACCTTTTATACTTAAAAGCTCTTTGCTAGAGAAAAAAAACCCCAAAGTACTATTATTTGTTTCTTTCACTTCATACTACTTCTTTCATCTTTATTATTATGCTGTTAGAAACTACTTAACCACAGTACAAGTCAAGGGTAAAAGGGAAAAGAGATCTGAGCTGTAAAGCAGTAACACAGCCATGGGGTTAGACTAGGCAATACATGATTAAACTGAATTCCCAAGCTGTGAGTTATATGACAGGTCTTTTGAGCAGTGACAGAATCACTGTGGGATCTTACTGTGTGTGCTGCCAGATGGACAGTGGCAAGCGCCAAGGTGAGCACCCACCTGGCCGGAGCAGATTTGTCCTGCTCCCCTGGTGGCCCTGAGACAAGTACCTCTCCTCCCAGAGATCCCTCAGGGCACTGCTGCATCATCACTTTGAACTGGGTCAGAGATATTTTTTTAAACTTCTCTCCCTTGCCATATCCAGCCTAGATGAGCAATGAACACGGTTCAGAGTGTCAAGGAAGGCTGACCTGCAGGGACATTATCTTTGCTCGCAAAGGTCAGGGAAAACAACTATGAAACTTTTCACCAAGCCTTACATGGACAGGGGAAAGAAACATGGAAACACTGCTGTCGCAGACACAAGACAGGCCAGAAAATAGTATGCTAGTCTCTAGGGGTACCTGATGGTCCAGGGATGATTTCCTACGTAAAACATCACACCATGTGTAAAACATAACATAGGGGAGCAACTCCATCTAAAACGTGCTTTCTGTAGAACTAGAACCAGTGAGCTGTGTATATCAGAGAGCTGAAAAGCTTCAGCACTTAGTGTTTCAGCTTATTACTCAATCCTATAAAGCTAGCATTTGTGAATGCCTTGTTGTCTGTCCTGGGAGAGAAGGAACCAAAAGGAAAAAAGAAAAAAAAATATACTCATGTTGGTGGTGTTCTAAAAGCCTAGAGAAATCAAGGAATGAGATGTAGGGGGAAAAAAAGAGGTTTTAAGCAAAGTACTACCAGAAATCAAATATTAAACAGGTAATACTAATATTTATCACATTACAGTATTATTATGGCAAGAATGTTCCTCTAAACATCAGCTGCTTCTTAATGATTTAGATGAATAGAGATGATCTTCACCTTCCTTCTTCACCAAAGCATGGTTCCTCGTTTTCTCCTGCTTTCAAAAGCATCTTTGCTTTTTAAATTCTAAATGAAGAAGCGAAATTTGATTGCAAGTTTACTATGCACACTGCACTGTATTTCATACTTGTGTCTCCACACATACACTTAACAGGCTTTCACCAAAGAGCAATATCCAGGGAATTTTCCTAGCTCCGTCTGATTTTATTTCCTAGGTGCAATTCAGAATTTTGTACAACTATCATAAATGTATTTCCTTAAATATTTTTATTACTCCCTACTTTCTGGCTGCTGAGGTGCTTCTTAGTTTGGATTAAGATGCTCCAGAAATTATTTAATGGGACACAGAAAATAAAATACTAAAGAATTGTCTTAGCAGGATAAAGAACAGTAATGTAGCTGATACTAAACAACAGTAAATCCTTTCCACCACTGAACAGCTGCACAGGATGCCACTTTGTTTAAAATTCTTTCGTTCCCATGTAATTTTTATCCTTCATAGTCTTTCACCATCTCAACCCCTCAACATAAGACATTAAGAGCAGACACTTAGAAGTTGTTTATGCTGTGATTATTATTACCTGTTTATTAACACTTGTTCAGACATCACTGCTTTTTCTCCTTTTTATAGGAACATTTAGGGACAGTTTGCACTTGGTTTCTCTGCTTGTAGCAAAGACACAGGGTGCCAGTACTAAAAGCATGCAATGACAGGATTTCTGGAAATAAACCCCACTTCACCTATTGGTAAGAATGAACAGATGAACACTCAGTAATTTCACAGAAGTCCATTATAATTTCTTAAAAATCAATTAAGAGAAATGTTGTTGATGTTCAAATGACATGCTCTACAAAAAAAAAAAAAAACAAAAAAAAACAAACCAAACAAAACATGTTTTTCCCACTTAAATTGCAGAATAAATAACTCTTCCCCATTTGTAAACTGCAGTTGTTTAAAAAACATCTTACTGGAATCACAGTACAGTTCCAGTCTCTTCTCAGTAGTTCTTTACTATGTCATGCAAACAAAACATTTATGTTGTATGATTATACAGCGTCCTCAGCCCCCTTCCCTTTTCCCTCCAAAGAGCACTGCCTCAAGTCAAGCAAATTCCACTTTAAGCTTTCCTTGGGCTGACCCAATCTGTGTCAGCCAGGCTTAGGGATAAATCTAAATTTTGCTACCTGCATTGCAAGAAGGAGACCTCATTCGTTGGTAAAAAGTGAAGAGCAATAACTTGAATTGACTAAATATTGAGTGTGGATGAATTCAGATTCATGAAAATGAAAGCATTTTATCTCTGGTTTTTTTCAACCATATGACACTGCCACAAATGCAGACCAGTGACCCAATCTTTTAGATTGATGGAAAATTGCAGGCACCAGTATTTTAGACATGGAATTGTCTGACGCCTGTTTTATATATCTGGGTGCAGGGAGTTATGATGACTTTGTAATTTCCAACAGGTACAGTAACATCTCAAAATTATGCCCTATTTAGAGTATTTTGAACAAAGACTGCACAGAAACAGTGATTTTCTGCACTTCAGTTGCAATGAAATATTTAGGGAAGAGCTAGAACTTGTAGTACACAGCAGCTATGTCACAATTAATTTTAAAAAAGCTCCACACTTATGTGAAATTAATGTAATGATTCCGTATACTATGCAGAATTAATGTAATGATTCTGTATACTATGTGTTCAGGGTAAGAAATATGAACTGCACAGTTTAGGAGTCAAAGATGAAGCATGTCGTTTATCTCTTGCCACCAGATTATTTTCCATTGTGTTCATTAAGAGTTAGCACAATGAAACTCCGCATTATGAAAAATTTGATATTGTATTCAAATATCACATTTTCAGCCCGCACCTGATTGGTGACCATGCTTATTTTTTATTTAGTTTTAAACTTGTGTAATTTCTTTGCCAGGGGCTGACAAAGAGCAGCGAAGTCACACTGCATTTAAGGGACTTCCTACAAAAAAATACTCGATAAAAGCTCTCCATCTCACTTTTCATATATGAATTTGATTTTCCTGACTGGAGAACAAAATTTTCTAAATTTCTCTTTTCCTGATATCCAATCTGACCCTTCCATGGCAAAGCTTGAGGCCATTTCCTCTTGTCTCGTCACTGATTGCCTGGGAGAAGAGATCAATCCCCACCTTTCAGGCATCTGTAGAGAGTAGAGAGCAAAGTCAGGGGGAAAGTCCTGTAGTTCCCCAAAACCTCCTTAAGGTTCTTCTTGTGGATGGGCATCACACTGGTCAGATTCCAGTTCTGTGGGACCTCCCCAGTGAGCCAGGACTGCTGGTAAATAACGGAGACAGGATTGGTGAGCCCTCCCGCAAGCTTCCTCAGTACTCTTGGACAAAACCCATCTGGTCGTGTAGACTTATGAATGTCTAAATGGCTCAGGAGGTCACTAAATCCTTTCTCTTGGACAGCAGGGGGTCTATTCTGCTTCTTGTCTTTGTCTACCATCTCAGGAGGCCAGTTTTCCTGAGGATAACCAGTCTTACTGTTGAAGACTGAGGAAAAGAAGGTGTTAAGTACTTCAGCCTGTTTCTCATCTTTGGTGACAATGATTTTCCCTCCACATCTAATTAAGAATGGAGATTTTCCTTGGCCGTCCTCTTGTTGGTGGTGCATTTATAAAAACACTTTTTAGTATCTTTCACAGCAGTGACCAGATTGAGTTCTAGCCAAGCTTTCACTTTTCTAATTTTCCCTCTACATGACCTAATGATATCCTTGTACTTTTGCCAAACTGCCTGCCCTTTTTCCGAAGGCCATAAAACCTCTTTTTTTCCCCTGAGTTCCTGTGAAAGATCTCCATTCAGCCAGGATTGTCTTCTTCCCTGACAGCTCATCTTTCGACACATGAAGACAGCCTGCTCCTGTGCCTTTAAGATTTCCTTCCTAAGGTATATTCAGCCTTCCTGGACTCATTTATTATTAAGAAGTCCCAGGGGTCTCTCTGAAACACTGTCCTGAACAGGTCAAAGTCTTCCCTATGTGAAATCCAGGGTAGAGGGGTTTTTTGACCTGTCTTTCCAATTTCCATTTTCAGGGATCAGAAACGGGAACCTGATCCTGTAATCCCAGGTTCTTTTTCACTTGCATTCACAGTCAACTAGAGTATCATTATCCAGTTCAGTAGTCAGAGACCAAATTTTCATTGAACACTGGGAATAATGAAGTATCAAGCAACTACAGAAAAGGGTACCAGCCGCTTATCATCACTGTAGGGCATAGCTCAGGGACCTTGTGAAGAGCGAGTCAGTCATTTCCCACAAAAGATGCATATTCCCAGCTGCTGAGTCCAGGATTCCTGAGATTCAGTGCTGGCATCACAGACCTATCAGTAGGTTTGTATGATAATCATAATGGCATTTTTGGATACAAAGTATATATGAAGAACAATTGGCCATTCATCTGCTGCATACTCAAGTACCTATCTCCATCATATAAACAGCGTTTTAGAGTTATAATGTAGCAGTAACACCAGTGAAACAAAAAGATTGCTGACTAAAATTCACTGTGCCAGTAACTGGATTGACACATATAAAAGGTCCAATTTTTCTAGTTCCAGTATCAGTAGATTGCGAGGCTACACAGGTAAAAGATGCTGACTGTTCCCTCTTCCCATTCTAGTAAAATGTGCCAGTCTTCTTGAAAAATAAATAATTAAGAAATGGGACAAAGCAGACATTGTGAAAATAGTAGTAACATCATCAAATCCTAAGGACATATATACAGACTGAAAACATCATGAAGTGTATCTGATTTCTTTTGCAGTAAAGAGGGCAGAGGGGTGAATGTGACTAATATGCACCACATCTCAATTTCACCCTCTTTTCTTATAAAAGACATTTTTATTGTTGGAAGTAAATAATATAGGGACAGGCAATTTAGCAAGCTGCACAATTTTTTTCAGCTGAACTACAATATGTGATTATGAAGCATTAACTCATAATTAGGTAATCTATGATGTGCCAACAAATAAGAAGTCTTCCAGAGACTAGATTATTTCTCATCATCACAGAAGAAATTTTTCACCCTACACTGCAGCTAACAGTACCAATTAACTTCTAAAGAAACACAATGCAAAAAAAAGTCAGGCACTGTACCTAACAGCTGCATTGACCTGCCTTTCTTTTGCTGTCTGCGTGATTACCACTGGCTGTTTATTGCCCAGAGAGTGTGGAAGTACTTGCATTCCACAGCCTTATCTCTTACCAGTCGTAATACTGCATGTACCATTTCCACAGACTTTGGCTTTAATTTAAAACGAACAGACACACAAACAAACACATTAAAATGTCTAACTATAAAAAGACTTGCTGAAAGGGTGTCCATAATGTCTTAATAACTTCTTTTCATCTTGATTTTGCAGTATGGATTATCTTCTTGCAACATCAAAAAGATAAATGAACAAAAGGAAACACTGGCATTCTTCAGTATCACTAGCTTTCAGTTTTATTCACAAGTGTCTTTGAATTCCTGCTGAACACACTTGTCATATTTCAACTCATTCTTTGTTAATTATGTCCTTCTTACATATTGCTGGTTTTGTTTTGTGCTTCTAATCTGTGACATGTGGTATGGTCATTACCACACCAGCTGCCATCTAACTTGGGAAGATAAAATTTTGCACATAAAATACGAGACAAAGGAGAATGAGTCATTACCTATGTGCTGAAAATTGTATGAAAAGATTGAATTTAAGAGTATCCAGCAAGCTGGAAAGACAATATTTATCTGATGAAAAGCAAGAAGCACTTTCAAAGAAAGAAAATAATATGAAAAGAAAACAAAGCCAAGAGATTTGAAGAAAAGAATTATAGACATCGACAAGATATCCTTATATTGAAGACATAGTTAATAATCTTTCTTCTTTATCCTCTCAAAGATTTTGTTTCTCTTTAGTCACTATGAGTAAAGGCCTTAAAAACCATCCTGGGCTCTTTTTCAGGAAAAATGAGCTCAGCAGGTCTGTAAACAATAGGAAAACCATTTTTTATAACTAAATACCTAAATAAAGAACAGAGTGCTTTGGAGAAACTGTGTTCCATCTGTTCTATAAATAGTGCATGAACCCTCTATGAGGCAACAGCTACACCTTTTCTTAGCAAGGCAGTCACAAGTTGTACCACTCTTGATGTATCATTTGCATATTCATTGTCCCAATTTGAAAGAAAGGTGTCAGCCAAGGAAGCCAGGAACCTCCCTTGGAACAGACAATGTGACCCCCTTCCCTCCAAATTATTACAACTTTGAAATTACAGGGCTTTCAGACAAAGATATGGGAAATGGAAATAACGATTCTTTACATGTATATGCATATACATATGCACATGTTTATGTCTATGTCTGTGTATATGTATATATGTATACGTATACGTATACGTATATGTATGTGTATGTGTATATGTATATGTATATGTATATGTATATGTATATGTATATGTGTATGTGTATGTATATGTATAACAAGGCAAACAAACCACAGCAGCGGCAGCAGCAGCGAGCAGAAGCAGCCCCGCAGCAGCAGCCTTCTCTCGGCCCTCAGGCCCTTCCCCTTCGGTGCAGCCACGGCCACAGCCGGCAGGGGGCGCTGTTGGCTCCGGGCAGGGCGGGGCGGGTGCGATGATTCCCCCGCGCCTGCAGGGGGCGCTGTGGGCGAGCGCAGCCGCCTCTCCGTGTGGCAATGGCGGCGCAGGCGGCGGAGGGGATGGAGAAGGCGCTGTGCTTTACAAACCCCAGGGGCAGCTGATCCCAGTGCCCCTCTGGATAGCAAGATGGGACTGTAGCAGGAACCTCAGAGCAGCGGCTGGAACGGCAGAGGCAAGCAGCCCCCAGCACGGTGAACACTATGTAGCAGAAACTCCACAGCCTTAGTAGGAGCCACAGGGGTTAGGCAGACACAGCGTGTTGAGGTAGAGTGTAGTGAAAAACCTGAAGCAGCAGCAGAAAAACAGCGGGGCTGGGCTTCTGCAAGCAGCTGCCACACACAGCCAGGAGATGCACCCTCTGGTGGTATGCAGAATAAACTCCCCAACTTTCATAAGTTGTGAAGTAGGTATGAAATTTATTTTGGAAATCTGTGCCAGATGCATGGGGGAATGACTCCTCCAAAAACATGCACAATGTCCACGGCACTCAGATCAGTTTATATAAGGTTACAAATCCATACGTATAAAATTACTCAGTCTCTCTNAATTACTCAATCTCACCTATACATATTCATTACCTATCCCCACTTTGTATTAAAATGAGCTAAAAAGTTATTTCCATATGTTTGTGCCTGCGCAGTGCCACCTGGTGGTTGTGGGCCAGGGTCTCTAGATGAAGTAAATGAGTCTTCCTCAGGACTGAACTTTTCACCCTGCCTCCGTGTGCATGTTCCCTGGTCCCTTGGTCCAAGTCCAAACCTTGAAACGGGGTTGAGCTGGTTTCGGGGTCCGAAGCAGGATCTCTGGTCATGGTTGCTTCACCCTTCCCAATGGTCTCACATCCTCCCTTGGCAAGTGCAATAACTATTGAACAGGCTAGATACATTGTTTAGCAGGCTTTCTATAGGCCCCCTTAATTTCTTAACCCTAATTTACCTGAATCACCGGGAAGGGGGAGGGGGTCGAGGTCCCCTTTCCCAGGGAGGTCAGATGTTGGAAAGGTCCCAGTTCAACAGCTGCTCTTACAAGCAAAGGCTCACCCACAGTAAGGAATAAGCAGTGCCAGGCTGGACTCTACAGTGGCAGCGAATCCTCCCCGTGGCAGTGTTGCCATGATGTTTTTTTGCCTTTTCTTTCATACCCCTTTTATATATTCTTTTATATAGCTTTTATGTATTCTTAATGCTTTTAGCCCACATACTTATAATTCTTTAAGTTAGATAGCCTAGCTGAGACCCACTACCTTGTTAAGCTAGGAGACCAAACATCCTGGAAGCCTCGCAGTCAGGGGTCAGGAAGCCCCAGACACCGAGGTCCTCTCTAGGACACATTCTGTGAACTGAAATAAGCCCATCCAGGGGAAGGTTCCTCTAGACGAGGAGTCTCTCATTGGGGAATCTTTGATAGATGTGCTAATTTGCAAGGCCTCTAATTGTATGTGTTTTTCTGGTGCGGTGTGTGTGTGTGCATTTCGGGGATGCATTTTTATGCATTCCACTGGGACAAAGTGCTGCATCTAAGGATCCTTAAAGAAATACCAAGGTAAAACCCTTTTTTTCACTTAACCGTGTTTGGTTCTTAATTTTAAGACCAGGGAAAGGCAACAGCAGCAGCAGCCTGGCCATTCCCCTCTGGTCCCAAGAGCGAGAGTGAGGAGCTGAGCCCAGCCCCTGACACCCCATCTGAAATGGTATCTCTGCACTTCCCAAAAGAAAGCCTCCCAGCTAAGTGGCTGCAGCCAGCTGCAGCCTTCCCCCTCCTCCTTCCAGCCACATCCTTTGTCTCTTAAATATTGGTCGCTCCCATCTCTTAGGTAACAAATGGGAGAAAAATCCCTGAGTGAAAGAAAAGAAAAAGAAAAAAAAAAAAAGGAAAAATCCTGACTTCTAACACCTCCAACAGTGATATATGAATTGTGAAGTTAAATCCTGACTGTTCACCTGGGCAAGTCATAATTCAGAAATTACATGACCACTGGTTCTTTTACCAAACAAAAATTAATATCCCTGTCTGACTCAGCAATTTCATTTGTACCCCTTGATTTTACTGTATCCTCTTGTGTAAGTTACACTACAATAAAGTTTGACAAACATAAGTATTTAAAACTGTGCTTTCCGTCTCCTACCCCTATTGGTTAGGGCAATTGTATCATTCCCATTTAACATATATTGATAGCTAAAAAGTTGTGCTCCTTCTGGATGGAGGAGCTCAGTGCTGAGATGCCTAAGATCGAAGTGGCATGGCAGTTCAGTTCTCTTAACATCCTGAGCAGTACTGGCCCGCAGAAGACCTAGTCTGAGTCCAATTCTCACATCTGAAAGAATTCTGCTTCTCACATCTGGAAGTGTTTAAGTATCTGGCTGAAGGCTGCTCTTCCCATCCCAGAAGCCACTGATGCCAACAAAGCATCCAAATATATCAATTTTTTTTTTTACTTGTCCATTGTAGTTTGTCTTGGATGTAACCACAATTATGTATTCTATCACCATCTGTTAAAATTAGGTGGGGCAGTGTTCTTTATCTCTTCCATGACACATCCCTGATAACTCCCTCCTGAAAGGTATTTCTCTGTTAATGGGCTATCAAGCCTCAGTGCATGACTCATAAAATTATATCATCCCATTGTGACATGGTCCGCCCAGGGGGAGGAACCAAGCATTTCCACCTGGATATTATCTGAGGTTTGGAACACCACAGGTAGCCATTGCCTACTGGATTCCCAGAGGACAAGAGCTTCATAACTACCACTGGACCTTCAGAGGAAGACCAGACCCTTCTACAGGATCACTGCTTCAGCAGAACCATGTCTATCACCTCAAGAGGACTGCAGCCACCATTTAATCAGACTGCTACCACCACCCTGGCTGGCAAGGTGTCCTCTGTCAGTGTTTTTGTACTATTATATCTGTTTTTAGTTTTCCTATTAAATTTTAGATCTTATTTCAAATTTCTCACTGGTTTGCTTTCAAGCTAGTACATAGTTACACAGTTAATTCTCATTCAACTGACCACATGCAAGGGATTTAATGCATCAATGTCATAAGGGTTTTCCAAATTAACTCAGTTATATATATATGAATTACTACAAAGTGTAAATATTTATTTAAATTTGCAAGGTTCATGCTTGGGACCAATATTAACAGCTGGAGTAAAATCAGACAAAAATACAATTAGATGATGACAATATTTCATATTAGAGGATTTCATATTTAAATATTCAGCTATAAACAATGAAAAAATTGTAATAGCAATTTTTCTGTCTCCTTAGACTATGTTTTTCATAGCCTACTGTGATTGAATGGATCTTTTATTCTTTACAAAAAAAGACTCTTTTGAAGCAAAGATGTAGATAATTACTATGTAATCCAAACTATAACAAAATATTTAGGAAGTGGTCAATAAATTCTCTATATTTGAGAATTCTCTGGAATTCTCAAGTTTATGCATAAGTTTACTTAAATGTGAAATCTGGGTTCCATTACAGATGTCACCTTTCTAAAATTATTAATACTATAAAAGGTTACAATATTTAAACTCAGAAAAAAGAAGTTTGAATATCTCCTTCTGATAGTAAATACAAACAGCTGTGGCAGTATGTTTTATGTACTTCAAAGTACTGTGAATAAAAAATTTACATTTAGTTATGCCCATGATATTTTGTGCTTCCAGTTTCTGGGCAACAGGACAATTGTGAAATATCTGCACATGATATTTTGGAATGTGGAAGAGGGGATAAAGATGCTGTTCACTTTCCTTTATATTCAGGTCTTTAAAGTTCAGTTAGAAATGAATTTTCTTCTGACATTTTGTTAGATACGTATTACTCCATTATATATGCATATATGTACAACATATATTATATATAAAGAATTTATCTTCTGTATAATTTTTTTCTGCTGAATGGAAGGAAGGAGGTACCTGTCCCTGCTACAAAATTTGCCCCAAAATATTCATCATGTACAGGAGCTAAATAAATGCATGCAAGCAGTAAAGACTTAAATGCCTGATTCAGATCCTCTCCAAGTAAAATTTTGGTGTTCCATGTCTTCAATGACATATTCAATGTCATTTTTTTGAGATTCTATGTGGGTAAAAGTGGTCTAAATTGGTACCAAAAAACCAAAAATAAACAGAATTAATGGAAAATTAATTCTGCCCATCAAGATCAATCTGGATCATGTGAAAAAAAAAAGGAAAGATTGACCAAAAATCAATTAACCCTTAATAGACAACTTTGGTAATACTTATTTAATTAATATATTATTTAAAATGCATTTACAATAGCTAAAATACTGCATAAGAGAGTCGGAATTGAATCAAACCTATTCATTTACATCTTTCTTTTTTTCTTTTTTCTTTCTAATACCTTGTACTCAAGAGGATGAGATCTTTTCAACAATCATCAGTTTCAGTTAATGCCTTTAATGAACTATATGTTTAGTAAGAGATGAGGAAAAGGTGAATGTTTGCACTTAATTTAATTATTCTAGAATAGAGACAACTTTATCAAGGGTTTTAGTACAAACTGAGGTAGGCATATATTTTTGATGAAATGCAACAAAATAATTTATTTCTGGAACTGAAATCTTAGTAAGCAAGGCTAATAATTTCATGCCTCTATGGACAAACTAGAAATGTAAAATATATATTATGCTTAAAAACTTATTTTCCTCGTATACACTACTCGTTTGCATTATGCAAATGTTTAAATCACTGTAAACTTTTTATTCCCTTATCTTCAGTCTAAGAAACAGCAGAACTATGAAGATCCAAAAACGTCTGGTCATGGTAGCAAGCACACAGATTTGTGGGCATTGTTTTATGCCCTGCTCTTTATGTCTATGTCCATACTAGTAAATTAAGTTATTGTTGTCCCTGCTCCCTGTACCAAAACTCTGCTGTCTATGAGGATGTTGCCACGTGTGATTCTGTTCCATGTCACATGAAATATTGCCAGGAGTGGTTCAGGATTCAGAGCAGGCTTGGGTTAGTCCCGTGCAGCCAGCCTGCTTTGGAGACTGAGGCCTGTAAACATCCATGTACATCCCTCTTCAGTTAGGTCCTATGTCCAAGTGTACCCCTAGGCACATTTAAGTAGCATGGATGCGGTCTTCACAATAATGTGCCATGTGTCACAAGTGATCTCTTGGCTGCTTTGTAGCAAGGTCAATGAAATCTGTCTTCTATTCAGAGTGAAAAGTCATAGACTGATAGGCCAACCACATTTTTTCTGTGAACAAAAGTGTTATGGTTTCTTTGAATGACTACATTGATTCTTGCTCACTGGCGGGTACCTTCAGGGAAGCATGGAATTCTCTGGGAGGGAATTTCTCATTGGCTATCTTGTATTTCCTCTTTGAAATGACCAGTGGTCTCAAGGTTACATAGATATACATATAGCAGTGATATATCAAAGTTGTCTCAGAAAAAAATAAAGAAGGCAAAATGTGTGTTAGAGCTAATTAATCTTTATGTTTCAAACAGTGAGATTTCAATGCAGAAGAAATAGCAGCATTATTTAATTGCTCTTGAGTTTTTTGACCAATGCAATTGAAAAGAAAGAAAATTCAATAAAATGAGCAAAAAATCTGAGGTGTGAATTACCTATATAGTAGGTGTATCTTGCATGGATCTAGCAAGGATTCACTTACATCAGTGAATTATGAGATAAAGACTGTATGTTTCACTTGTCTTTTACTTAAAGTCAGATAGAGATTCACATCCTTTTCTGAAGAATTCACCTAGAGTCAATGATATCACATGAGAAACTGCTCATCAACACTTCTTTACCTCTGATTTTTTTGTAGTCTCCTTCACCTTATCGCAAAATAGGTTGTTACGACTTTGGTATTAGGAAGGAGCAGCATTTGACCATCATTGAAGACCATTAAAAGCAGTTTCCTGTCTCTGAAACTAAGAGGTCACATTTTCATTTAAATTTTTTAAAAATCTCAGAAGGCTTCTTGCCAAGCTTGCTTACACTCTCTCAGTGTCTCTATGCTCTGGCATAAGACATTTCTAGCTCCCATTCTTCTCTGTCATACATACTCTCAGCTTCTTGCTATTGAAAAAGGAGGAAGCTTTCCTGTTTCAGGACTTTTCATTCCAAGGCACCAATTTCTGTCAGCCTTACAAGTGTGCTCGAGTGTGTCTTAATATTTGAACCCTCAGTAGAAGTGAGGGTTCCAAGGCATTTTCTACCTAGTGAGATGGTAATAATAATAAGTCAAACACTACCCATGTCTCCTCAAACCACAAACAGAGAAATCTGAAGTGCTGCAAGAGAGTGTTAAACAGTACTGAAAATTCTGTTGTATAAATTTAATCAGTCCCCAAAGACTCATAAAATAGTTTTTGAAGTTGTTATGCTTTTGAAAGGATACAAAACATCATAGACTGTCCATTTATATAGCATTTTCTCCATGTGTTAGTTGGGCAGAGTCGATTTTTATGAAAGAAAAATTCTGCATTATAAAAATATTATCACAGTATTTATTAATTTAACTGATAAATAATTTTCCTATGGTTATCTTGGGAAAGCAATAATTAAATCTAAAGGAAAATCACTGTGTATGTTATAAGAAACTGGTAAAGGCTTGTTAAATGAAAAATCAGTTATAAACAAAAAGGTGTTCAATTTTTCTCATCTTTTGTCCAAATGTTTTGGCTGTCTAGAAACTAGTCTAATACAACTTAAAAATTCACATACAACTATTCAGTGCTGTTCCCAGATAGCATTTGATAAACGTCTTTCATTATTTTGGTCCATTTAGTTTAGTCCATTTAGTTAATGACCTTTAAAAGACCATCATCAAATTAGGAAAATACGTCATTTCTTTCAAAACAACCAGAGCTACCTACCCTAAAAGTACCAAGTATCACTGAAAAGCTGTGATTCATGTTGTTTCTAGGACACATGATAAGTTTTCTTTGCTGTAGGAGAACTGACGCGTGTCCAGGTGGCCAGCAAGAGCAGCGTCCGTGGCCGGCTGGGACTCGCCGAGGATCGCTGCCTCGCAGCTCAGACCCGGTCCCGCACTCCCAGCTCCTGCGCAAGCAGCCCGCCTGGAGAGCAGGGCGTTGCCGCGTCTCCGGGATGGAAAGGAGAGGGAGAGGCTCGTGCTTGCCGTTCCAGTGGCGTTTCTTGAAGGGAAGGCAGAGGAGCAGCAACACACACTGAAGAGAGGCATTGGCAGAAGCCCCTTCAGGTGGGGTTACAACTTTTATGGAGAAGGAGAAGGGGGTGGAGAGAATACAAGGGACCAATGTCAGGGAAGAAGAGGGGAAGAACAAAGGGTACAACAGCCNGACAATCCAGGGCAGCTTCAGCTGCTGTCACCACCGCCACGGAGAACCACAGTAATGAGTTTACTATAAAAATAAGTATAGCACAAGCTGTAGCATGGGATCAACTTAATTGTTGAAAAGGAAAAAAACAACAGATCCTGCAAATAGCAGATAAAAATGCATTTCTATAAATATTTTCCAGAATTGCCCACAGTAAAAGAGTATATTCAAATGTTAAAACGCAGCATTGCAGTCTCTAAAATGACATTCAAGACGAAATCCCAGGGAGAAGTAAATTAAGCCACAAGGACCATACACTAGGAAATACAGCTTTCTTCGTAAAGAAAAAGAAAAAGAAAAAAATCAATTCACAAATGCATTTCTCTTTCCTGATAAGTTAGCTATAAGCTCCTCAGGCCTCTGAATTCTGTAGAACTTTAACTCTGTATGTACCATCAGGCTCTAAAACTTTTGCTCACTTAAAATATCCTGCTTGAATTTCTCTGGACTTGTAGCACATCAGTATCTGCTTCTAGGCAAGAGAGAAAATAGTTGTAATATAGTGCTTTAAATAATTTTAAGATGACGGAAGTGTCACGTTGTGGATACCTTCACATGATATACAGAGGTGTTCATTTTAATATTACCCTACTGCCTAAAATTTTCATGCTTGTATATCTCTACCAGGCTATGCACGGTGGGTCAACAGATAAATCTGATGACATCACAGGGGAAATGGACAACTGCCGTTGTTGGGGTGGATGAGCTGGCAGCGGTAGAAGCTGGGATGCCAGAAAACCCTGGTCCGGGAGATCCCCTGCGCTGGTGAGTCAGCTCAGAGAACAAATAAGCTCCCCCTGCTCGGGTTACAGGGAAAGACTTCTTCTCCCATCAGGCAGTACCTGTCTGGTACCTGGTCCCCCACTCCGCCCCTTCCCTCTCCCCATTGGTTGTTGTATCCCTCTGCCTTCCCCCTGCCCCTTGCCCCCAGGTAATTGGTCGCTGGTGCTCTGCCAGCCCCCTTTCTGTTACCCCTTATAAACTTGTACACGAGGCCTGCTCGGCCCTCTTCGCCTCTGACCCCTTCGGAATAAACCTTTCGGAACCCATGCGGAGAGCCCTCCATGCTCCTTGCTCCTGGTAACATATGAGCTATCCTGGCCTGGGTGCG
>VZRR01004108.1:54481-100023 GCA_013398015.1 Oreocharis arfaki | reverse complement strand
GTCCCACCCATGGGCCCGGGGGCTAAGAAATCGGCCTGCAAGGTGCCGAGCTGCACCCCCAGGGCATCCCTTGCAGGGGATGCTTTCGGGTTAGAGCGGCGATTTCAGCCACTCCTCAGCACCCCGCATCATGCCTAGAGCACTTTTAAGGAGAGCTGAGCACTCCTTAGAGAGATGACAGGAGCCAAATACATTTGTATGTGGTTTACACCTATTCTTCAAGCTTGCTTCCAGTGATGCCTTGGGTTTTCACTTTTATATTGTTCAAATCCTGTACTGCCTAGTGTGTAACTCTGAAGTTTCTTGCAGCCTGCTAGCTGCAGGTCTCTCAGGCCAGGTAGTCACAACAAAGCCTCTCCAAGCCTGCTCTTCAAGGACACCCAGGCTGTCCTAGGCCCAAAATGTGTAAACCAACATCTTGAGAAGGGGAGTAAGCTTGGGGAAATTACATCATTTAGCTAAAGTTTTAATTGGCAAATTTATGCAAATATGCCAATGAACCAAACCTATAAAAGTGTGAAGAACTCGTGACTTGTCATCCATTTTGGGGTCCAAGTTGGCAATAGCTTTGGATCCCCAGGGTGTACCTTTGAATGTCTGTCAAATAAATATCCACTTTTATTCTCTTACTCCTGTCTAGTCTCTGCTTCTAGGTAGCCTCTCAAGGCATCACCAGCTAAATGGATTGTTTACTTGTTAAAGCACAGCTAAATAACCAAACTGAGGAAACCATACTGCTTCCAGTTCTGGCCAGACTATAAAAATTACTCAGGGACATGGTAAAGTGCACTAATCTGCAGCACTTCAGAAATACCCATATATTCAAGGAATGGAACTGCTCTTAACTGCTGGCTGCAACCTCAGACTCCACTGTGCTTCTCTGTCCTGGGTGTCCAGTCATAGAAATAACAGCACTAAGCAATGAACCTGGTGCAGTATGGAAGGAAATTCACCGAACTCTATATAGCTGCCAGAGGAAAAAACTAGAGATTGTTGAAGTTGCATGAGCCTATCACTTTAACTGAAAGGTTAGTTATTCTCTTAAGCATAGAGTTCTTCTACTTTTAATATTAGAAACATTAAAACAGAAAGAAAATTGCCTTCTTACTTTTAATTTTTTAATGTACTGTTGCCCCCTCTTATCGAATAGAAAGTGAAGCACAAGTTCTCTATTTGTCAGTAAATGTTCCAAGTACATTTTATGTGTCCTGAGGTGGACATTTTAGGGTGATAGACATAGCCCCAAAGCTGTACAGTGTTGTTTTACTAGTGGCTGTCAGTCCAAACTAATCTAAATTTTAAATGACTGAGCATTAACAAAGAGAAAATAATGCACACTAGCATGAAAGCATCACCATGTATACTGCTTTCACTTCTGAAAAGTTTGGTAACAGCACTAGCAATTTGTGCACTGAATACTGTAATGTTCCACAGTTTCATATTGATGTTATCTGGTGATGAGAAGGTTTTTTACACAAGGCATCCAAATTTCTTCTTTTCAATATGAATTCTCACATTTATGTGTTTTTTAGCAGCTGTAAGGTCACTCATAGACAAGTGCAGTGTAGAAAAAAGTACTTCATATAGAGTGTAGGTTGGTGTCTTGCCTTCCTTCCCCCTGGTTCTGGCTGTCCTCAATTACTAGTAAGTACAAAACCAACAGCTCTGGCTGAGCATGAAAAGCCTCAGCCACTCTTAGATGTCATGTCTGAGTCCAACCCTGAAGACTATTTGTCAAATGGAAGACCTGCCCTTAGATTATCTAACATCCTTGTTTTACAGACTCTGGACCAATGTCATCTAAAAAACTGAGCAACCAGAGGCTAGAAAACACTTTAAGAAATGCTGAATCTATGATGCAGCAGTGGACTAGAAGAGAGAAAATAAAAGAGCAGGCAGATACAGAAAAAACTATCAGCTCAAAAGGATGCTGTCTCAGTAACTGCAATGAGATCAGGGCCCTGTGACCACATGTAAATTTCCAGTTCCTCTTTATTCCTCATGCTGGATGAGTTTGTATACAGCCACTTCAGAGAGGTAATCAAGCAACATGATGCCCTAGAAGGGGTCTAAGAGGATTCACCATAACCATCAATACCCCTGATGTGCCCTTTAATCCTCATTTTGAGAGGCAGTCAACGAACATCTTACACTGCACTGGTTGGTATGACCTACTCCTTAGGAAGAAGCAATGGCATGACCATTTCACTGCTGGTGACAGCATTCTTTAAGGAGCCAAGTGGAGCTGGAGGGAAGAGAAAACAAAAAAACAACAAAAAGAAATTCTAAAATCCTTGGGAGACAGAAAAGCTATTGAATTTGGAACCTTTAAATTAAGATAATCTGATAGCTAAAATAAAAATCTTTACAGAAGAAAAAGGTCTTTTGTGACTCAGTATCTACAGTGATACAGAGAAAAGAGAGACAGATAGAGATTTTATTAAAAAGCATTCAAGAGTTTGTCTCACATTCCACTGATTCAATTAAGCTGAGTCACTCTGTTTCTGTTTGGCTGCAAGAGTTCCACAAATCTTCCTATATTTTTGCTTCTTGTTTTCTTTGAGGATCCTGGATGTATTGTACTGCATGGCAACTTCAAAGATCGCTTGTTATCTTTTCCTTCTTGTATGATATTTATGTCACTAAATTAAAAAAAAAAACAAAACAAAAAAAGAAAAAAAGAAACTTGGATGATTAATAGGCAGTAGAAAAAGTAAAAAAGCAAAGTGGCTGCTAGAGAGTCCACGAGTCAGTGATTTTAGGGTGACTGGTTTCCTCTGAAATCATCATCACTTTCTTTCTAGTTTCCATAAATGTTACTGCAAGACTGACTGGAGATAAGGACTTGTTTAGTTTGTGAAATTATTTTCATTTCGGGTTTGATTATATCACAACTTAATACTTCTTTAACAAAAATTTCTGTTTATAACATTTTGCCTGAGCTGATGATCACAGTTGTGGGCTATGGTTATGAGTGGTGAAATATTGATCAAAGGCAATTAAAGTCCCCCGTATCTTGCAAAGACTCTCTCATATGCGAACAATAGCAGAAGAAAATAAATTAAATCTTTCTGGAAAGCTGATTTTTTTTAATAAGATCATTTATAGTTTTAGTGCTTCAGATATTAAAATGGCAGTATCAGCCTGAAACAAATTAGGTCCAATCTGAGACAAATTGCCCATGATGCAGTTCATTTGTTTTGCTCAAAAACAGGGAAAGACAATGCCTACTATATTTTTAAATAACAAGTTGACAAGAATATAGCTGCCAAGGTCACTTGGTCTGTTCAACCTGGAGAAGACAAGACTAGGGGGAGACCTCATCACAGTCTACAACTTCCTCATGGGGAGAAGAGGAGTACCAGACACTGATCTCTGTGGTGCCCAGTGACACGACTCAAATAAATGGTGTGAAGTTGAACGAGGGGAGGTTTCTGTTGGATATCAGGAAGAGATTTTTTTACCCAGAGGGTGGCTGGGCAGTGGAACAGGCTCCCCAGGGAAGTGCTCACTGTACCAAGCCAGTCTGAGTTGGAGTGCTTGGACAACGCTCTCAGGCCTATGGTTTGATGCTTGGGCATGGTGCTGTGCAGACCCAGGAGACTGGCTTGATAATCCTTGTCAGTCCCTTCCAACTGGGGATATTCTGTGATTCTATGATAACTTCAAACTTTCTAAACCAAGGATCCCATCTATCATTCTCATCAGGGATTTTACTGTAGGTAGCACTACTAGAAGTCTTCTGTTACAGTGTCTATTCCTAAACAGTGTTCACCCCCTAAAGGCAGACATTCTCCAAGTAAACAGCAAACACTATTCACAGTAACAAACACAGACCAGCACATCTATTTTTTTTTCTTTATTCTTCTTTTTCATGTAAAGAACAAACAAAACGTTAATCACATAGCAAAAAGAGGCAAATTTACTTTGCAAGCAAGCTGGAACCTAGTCAGTCAAACTGGAACTAACAGAAAGACAGGATGTCCATGTGCATGTAAACTTCCTGCATTAAGCCCCAAAAAATAACCAGTGTCCTCTCTTGAAGTCCACTGTTTACACTGGTGGTGTGTGAGAATCAGCTCTATATGGCTTTGATTAGGGTAGTTAATCACTGGGAGAAGTCACCAAATTCTGGGGGAAAGAATAATAAAATGATTTATTGTAGTGTTGCATGCAGGTATTTTTAGGGCTAAATTAAGATCACAAGTTTTTAAACCAGAAGCAGTCTTGTTGATAACATATTTTGCTCCAATAGAAAACACAGGGTGATGAACTACCTCTGATATATTCTGAAGCACATCTGTGATTTCTGTGTAAGAAATAGCTTCCTATCTTGGAGTCCTTAAATCTAAACTTAAAGATTCCACTGCATCTCTGGGTTATACAGGGGCTGAATGCTACAGCATTTTTTTTTTTTTCTAATATGTCCTTGGATAAAATAGATCCAGCATTCTGGAGCTGGACTTGAACATGCTGGAGAATTGATTTATTCTATGTGTAAAACTCAATAACCCAGGCAACAGAAGCTACTAATTTGAGCCCTCAAACAGTGTCTGCCTGACAGCACTGACAGGGAAAATAATTGCACAGTGTTCACAGCTTCGGAAAAACTCCTAAAATAAACTGAAGATATAATGCAGGTGCCTGCTCTGGATTTATCACTGTTTTTCAATTTTCCATACTTCAAAAAGAGATTTTTGCCACAGATTTTTTTGCTAATTTATACATTTAACTTGATTTTTTTACAGTTTTTTTCCTAGGCCTAAGAAAGAATTGATTTACTGGGGAAAGAAAATTTTCCATGAGGTGGGAGAAATTCTTTCTGCTCTGCTTGGATATTGGCTAAGAGGCTAATAAATAACTTTTAAGCAATGTGGCAAGAGTTTGTGGTGAACTAGTGAACTAGAACTAAAAACTGGCCATGCCGACCTCATTGTTACCCTGAGTGTGCGTATAATTCTGTTGCCTTCAAATAAGTGCTGCACAGCTATATAATGGAAGAATTAGCTGATAAATTCAAGTATACATTAAATAGATAGTAAATTAAATTTTGACTCTTTAAAGCTAAGAACAGGACTTTTATCAATTTTATTTTTTCAAGGATTACACATGATGAGCTTGTTAGCTTTGTGGTTTTTAACTTCCAGGGTTAGTTGGTTTTCTTTTCTTGTAGTCACACTTCTGTAATGTAATGTTTCTTTGTATTTTAAGAATCTCTTGATAGGTTTAAGGGATTGTGTGTGGTTAAAAATTGGAAGTAATAGATACTTGTGCAAGAAGTATTTTATACTGAACTGCTGTTTGTTTTGATTTAGATTAGCTAATCATGGAGAAGAAATTTACAATTTCCCAGGTAAAACCAATCAATATAGCAAGGTAGCTTTAAAAGGTGAAGAAAGTTCAGAAGAGGAAACATAAAAACTAAGTTAAATAGGTCATTCCTAAAAAAATATTCTAGAAATTTTCATGAAAATTGAAGGAAACCTGCAATATTGAAGAATATAAAATTGAAGGGGACATGCACTATTAGAGAGCATAAACTGTGTCAGATCTCCAAGGGAAACTTTTGCTGTAGAGCAATTAAAACACTTCCTTGATATTATTGTACCTCTAAATTTTTCAGTCTACCAGTCAGTCTTGTGAGAGTAGGAAAACAGAAGCTAACCTTAAAACAAGAATAAAATGAGCTGGCTTTGAATTCTAAGGCAATACAAGAGAAATGAAAGCTGAAATGTAGCACAGGAGATCAAGGAACTAACTGTTTCATAGAGTTTCTAGAGAAGCACGGTAAAATCATGGAAAAATAAGCCAGGGCAGGTCTCTTTAAGAACATTTTACTGTTACAGTGTATCATCAACTCTCACTTAATAGAAAAGAATAAATAACTAATGTTAGAATTTGTTCTACCTCTAAAAGCAGTGCTGAGCCATCCATAATATTACAGAAATATACTCTAAATTACCTCTATAGTTTAACATATTAATATATAGTTTAATATATTTCTAAATTTTCTCTACAGTTTAATCCTATTATTTAATCCTATTTGTTTGAATCACAGGGACCAGGGAGTAGAGAAGTTTCTTTGCTGTCTCTTTACCATGGTCTTTCATGTATCTGAAAATCACTAACATGTTCAGGCACCAATCTTTGTTTCTCTTAAGAGTGCTATTTTCATAATCGTTCACCATGAGTAATTTTTCTAGCCATCTGTTAATATCTGCTGCTTTCCAACAGGTCACATCCTAATTTACATGTTCCCATAAAATTGAACTATGCACTTTACCTGCAATAGATGCACTTCACTTTGTAGAGAATGAAATGTATGTTCTTTTACATTTAAAGATTTTAGATTTAAGATAACAAGTGTAGAATTAATCTGACCAATTGTACATGCCCAAATTGAAGATGTTTATGTGTGAGATGGTCAATCTAGGGGACTTTTAGCAAGGCTTATTAATAAATGATTCATCTTGTGCCCTGATGGAGACTAAATTCAGGAATTTCCAGTTAACTTAGAAATGTTTGTTGGGAAGAAACTAAATATTCCCCAGAGAGTCAGTGTCTTTTCTTTGATTTGGCAAAGAGTGGAAAGTTACATTGTGAAAAGTACATCTTTATATTTAGTCAGATAAAACCTAGTCCATGCCTGTACATATTTCCAAATCTCTTGTCTGGTCTTCAGAATTTCAGCTTTTATTTTTTTAGTCTCCAGGTGTTATAATTAAACCAAATCAAACCAACCAACCAACCAAAAAACCAAAAATAAATAAAGAAGAGATACATTTGATGGAAGTATGAACTCTACACATATCTAAGTTTTTCTGAAAATAATTAAATATAACTGCTTTTCTGAGATGCCTTGCAACAACGATATTACTTGTCTCTTAATTCAAAATGCTAGCATTAGTAATGCTTTATCCTTTCTATGAAAAATGTGTAAGAACACACATAATCCGCATAATTTAATTTATTGTTTTGATGGTTTCCATGGGCAAATGTTGGAAGAGATCTTTAATTACTTCCCCTCATTAAATATCAACTGCTGTAAATATGTGCCTTTTTATTCAAATACATCAATGCTAAGAAATACTTTAAAACCCCTCTATTTCAAGACAACTCTATTTCCTTTTAGCATAGAGCACAGCAAATATTGAAGGTAGTCATTAAGGAAAAGACCTGCCTGTACTTTTTACCAGGTTAGCTTGCTAAGCCGGAAATCCAGGGAGAAAATGCGTTCTATTCTGAAGAGCACATCTTATCATAGATAATTTATTTTGCCTGCTGGCAGGGGTCCCACAGTGACTGCTGATGAAAACTGTTGTTTTCTCTATACCTGGTACCTATAACTCTTAATTGCATTCATTTGATAGCCATAAAATTGTTAAATTCACACTTCTTTCCTGTCTACGTTTACTAATATGAGTAATCTAGCTCCTGATAAGAAGGTTATCCTTATGCTAGTAAAATACTTAAAGCCAGATCCACATACTGTCACCTAATCATCTAAGTTATTACCACTCACGGCATAGTTTTGACTCCTGTCAACTAACAGGTTCCTCAGCATTAGATAATGCCTGGTTCATAAGGTAGTCTCAATTCAGAATAATTCCCAATAGAGGAGGGAGAACAAAATCACTAGAATACATAAAATTTTCATTTTATCAGATGACTTTGGCCCACAGAATGGTTGCCTGTCAGTTTTATTTAGTACCAAAAATGTAACAGGAAATTCTATCCTTTTAAAAAGCTGGTATTTCTAGGACACCTATGTTTTAAGTGTATTTGTGTGTGTGTTTAGAACAGTTTAGGGGTATTTACAAGAACTAGAACATTCATCAACCAGATGAATGAAAAACTGCATGTGCTCTATATTAGTCATCTGAGATCAGATTTATAATGGAAAGCCAAAAGAAATCAAAGAGAAAAACATCAAAGAAACAAAAGCAGAGAAATTTTCAACTGGTAAGCATGAATTTGGTTATACAGCACAGTTACATCCTTGTTCTTTTCTGATCTTCCACAAATGAAAACATTCATGGTAATGAAATTGAAGAGATCCCTGGACATAGTTATTAGGGATGTACCAAACAGGGACGAGTGTACTTTATTTCTGCCAGATGCTGTGATTGCAAGGAAAAACAAGCTGTAAGTCTTCAGTTACTTTGTCTGATACAAGAATTGCTGAAGGGAGAATAGCAACAGGGTGGAGAAACTGTCCCTCAGGCCAAAATACTCCAACAAATTCCTACTTCTTTTACCAGAAATGCACTCTACTTTTTAGTTCCAGAAAGCAAATAGCCTTTTCCCAGACCTCAGTTGCAATCCAGTCTGATAACGTGTTTATGGATGGCTCAAATGAAAAAATGTTTATGAAGTTTTGTGGCTGTTTCCATACTGACACTGTGGTCTCCAAATATATCAACTGTGAGTGCAACGTGTCCTTAAACATACTATGAACTCTGGTGCAGTGAGCCTAGCTAGATTGAAGTACGGAACAATGCCTGTCGTATAATAAATCAAAGTAAAACTTCAAACACAGGAAGTTCAACCTGAATGTGAAGAAAAGTTTCTTTACTGTGAGGGTGGCTGAGCACTGGAACAGGCTACACAGAAATTCTCCGCAGTGGAGTCTCCTTCAAAAGCTGCTTGAATACAGTCCTGTGCAACCTGCTCTGGTGAACCCACTTTAGGAAAAGAGTTGGACTAAACGATCTCTGGAAGTCCCTTCCAACCCCAACCATTCTGTAAGCCTGTATTTGCAGTAAAAGAAAATCTGTAAGGGAAAAACATGGTATAGGCATCAACTCTTATAGCATTTTGATACTGGAAATGTTAACAGAATTACCCTATCCCCATTCCTTCCAAGCGTGTATCAAAAACTCAGTAACAGACATGGAGAAAATAAACAGTGGAAGAGCAGCCGATGGGATCTTTTCAGTTTCTTTTTAATAAACATTATTTAATGAATATTTCACATATCTGTGAAAAGTATTTTCTGTTTTCACTCAGTGAGTATAGGCAATGGACCAGACTGCAAAGCAACAGATATCTACTAACTTAAAATCCGACAAATTCAGCAAAAACATTCACAACCCCAGTTAAAAGCAAAGAAAGCAATGCCAGTAGATGCTTTTCATAGAAGGCCTTAATCACAGACATGTGGTCATTGCCACACAAATATGTTACATATTGTTCTTATAGAAATAATTTTATATACTCACCACCTTCAGGACAGAGAATCTCATCTGTAACTGTGGTGAACTTCTAAGCTAACCGTGAGAACTTTAAGGGAGGAAGGATCTTCAGTATATTTTAAAAAGCCATTACTGTAAAATTTGCTTACTTGAATAGCATATATCCTAAAGCCTACTTATTTGCTCATTTTGTCCCTATTTTATAAATTTATAATTACATATGCAGTGTAAATCTGCAGAAAACAAAATACTTGGATTATTGTAAGGGCAATGAACAATCACATTAGAAAATAGACGAGCATTAAAAAAAAGCCGGAAATAATAAATCTTCTTTTAACAGGAATTAATTGAATTAGCGAAGATTGTAATAATCTTCACAAAGTGAATATGGGAACTGATGCATGGAAATAGACTTGCTTGGCATTTTTAATTCAACTCACAGGGAACGTTTTAGTAGTCTCAGGATAACCTTGATTTCATATAAAGCCATATCAGGCAGTAATGTGACTCCAGAAACCCTGAAAACTAGGTTCGTGTATCAGATGGCCATGCCATCCATTTCTTACAAGAGCGTATTTATCAGAAATACCTGTGGCTGATTTGAAGAGTCATCTATAGGGACGATGGCATTTAAGGTAACTAAGAAAACTAATGAGTGGGATTTTCTTTCTTTCACACTTTCTTAGTGAAGATGCTTGAGATACCTAAGAGATACATCCCTTCTTTTGTTGCTTTATTTAGCTCATCTGATGAAAACTGGAATCAATACAATCACTTCTGTGTGAATATGCTCTCTGCAATGTCATTGATTTTTATACACTTTTTCTGCTGCCTTCCCAGAGATTCTGTGCTTTCCCCATGTTATATTCTAGGAGAAGAGATCCAGTAAGAGGAAATTCGGATGTTCAGGACATTTCCAGAACTTCAATAAGATTCATCCTAACCCTCCATTAGTCAGAAGTACCTTTCAGCCTGTTGATAGTATTTCAGATTTGAAATATTGTACAAGTTGTCAGATTTACCTTTTCAGGTTTTTGTTTATTTAGTTGAAAATGAAGCAGGTCACCATCTAATGCAGTGAAAAATCTCTGCATTTCAATACCCTGCTGCGTTCAAGTGTGGTTTTGTACAAAGAAGGGCTTTATGGTATATGGATGTATGCCAGGGCATGTAACTATAGGAACTATTCTATTTGCAGAACTGAGGGTTGTAGAAATTTTTCATTACCATTATTATCATATTCTGAGGCACTGCCACTCTGGAAAACACTTTAGGTTGGCTGCATGCCTGCAGAGAGACTCAAGGTCACCTTAGAAACCCATGTAATTCACAGAAGAGAAGTTGGAACAAGCTGTAGTAGGACATAATCCCCCTTCAACCTCCACAAGCCAAATAGCTTCATCAGCCATTTTAGAGGAAAATGTTCTCCTACACTGCATCCACACATATTAGAAAATTATTTCATGTCGTAACACAACAGGACAAGGCAGGAAATTTCTGCATGGTCATTACAGTTCTCCCTCATGTCGTTCTCATTGCCAGCAGTAGTTTCCTCCTACTCCTTTTCTACTTATTCTTTCCTACCGCACTCCTCACATCAGAATGAATGGTGTTCTATGCCTCACAGAGATTTTTTAACTTGCAGTTTAAATTTTTATTTGGCTAGCAAGGCTTGCTTGTTTCTTATTCAGATTATGGGGGGAGGGGGGTGGTTAGCCTTGATTTTTTTCCCTTTGAAAATTGTTCACAAACAGAAAGCCTTTGCTGTCTTATTCTTATTTTGGTAAATAAACAAGTTATTACAAGGAAAATCTATCTCTCAGTCATATTAATAGACATTGTTTTCTCCCAGTTATCAACCTGATTTGAAAAAAATCCAATATCAGAAAACAAAGGTAAAATAAAGGAAAAAAGAAAGATTCCAACCTTTCTTGCATTTTGACATAATGGAGACTTCCTGATGCCCTCAGGAGGTGCATCAGATTTGCTGTTGTAAATAAAAGCAACAGATTTTGTTCACTATTAAACACTGTTTGTTCACTAGTGGACAGATTTTGTTCACTATTAAATATTATATGCAACACTTGTGAGATAAAAAAGGAAAATTTTCTCTATTCTGCTTAAAGCTGATAATTTTTATTTCTACTTCATCTTCTTGAGGGAAATACAATGCAAAATTTATCCATAAATGTTTTTCCTATGAACATTGAAACTCAAAATTTGCGGATTTGCAAAGATGTGCAAGATCGATGAGATAGACTTGCTTAGTGCTTAGTGCAACATTTCCTGTTGGCCAGATCAGCAATTCTGGTGTTGCAGTTTAGGTCTGTAGGAAGTGAACATCAGGCAGCTACCTTGTAAAAAGGCTAAGAGGTATTAACGTAAAATGTAAGATATTTTATTTTGAAAAGGAAAGTGAAAGCTCTATTCAATCACTTGGCACACTAAATGTCAGTATTTTATCACTTTATCATGACAATCCCTAAGATTCAGCACAGAATCATTTTGCTCTAAGGAAAAATAAAGCTGCATTGAGATTTTTGCAGTAAATCTTGTAGCTTCTCTGTAACTTGGCATTTATCTTTACAGTGATTTAGCAATTCTACTGCCATAATACTTCTTTTTCCTAATACTTGCCTGTCTCTCATTTTAAAACTATTTATATTAGTGGCTCCTTTTATTGCCATTGGTTTTTCATTGCACATATAATATTGTCACAGTTGCAACACTGTATTTAAGGTCCTGTCATGATTTTTGTGCTACAACCCTATTTTATTTATACTGTAAAGAAAGATCCTTTAGGGAAGATGCAACCACATTGCAAATTTCTAGGTAACGAAATGTCCTTTTTTTAATCCTACTTTTTTCTTTTTTATATATACTAGGAAGTATTTTTAAAATAAGCAAATAATGATACATATATTTGAAGTTGTTTCTGTGAATAATTACTGCTTAAATCTTACCTTGACTTTATGATTCTTATTCATAGGAGACTTTATGTAGTCTGATTTCACTGAGTCTTCAGGCAACAGAGAAAGTATTATAAGTGCTATGCCCTACAGAGTTAACAATAAAAAGGAGTTTAAAAATAGGTCTCTTTAGAGTTAATGCACATTAACGTGTATAATCATAGATTAAGTAGTATATGTTGATATTCGAAGTGAAGAAAACCTAGACTAGAGCAGTTTTTCTTTGTAAGTAATTTGGCTGTAGTACATGGTGTTATGGATCAAGTGAGAGCTTTAGGCAAGCCCTGCCTTAGGCTGATTTTGGCAGCAGCTCTACTCAGGTGACGTGCACCTAAAACATTCTGTCTCGCAAGTTCTCAAGAATGGCAGATTGAGTCTCTTACAAAATGAGTTATTTATTGAATAGACAGGAGATTAACAGACAAAAGGCCTTAAACAGAGTTACTTACTACAGAGGATGAAACTAGAAGAAAGAACTACTAGTAGATTACATCAAAAAGTGCACGACAAAAGTACTACCCATGTTAATAGCTAGCAGAGAAATAGTATAGATTGGGAGTCAATGTAACTTACGCTGAATTGATGATAGGGTACACAGAGCCCTTCACTCAACCCTCGAGAGAGTAGCAATTAAGCAGCCTCCTGACTTCAGGGGAAAGACCCCACCCATTTGCAGGGAATGTGCAGAAGAGTTCTGCTTTGTGAAAGTTTGGTCTATCTTTTATAGTTTTTAAAGTGAAGTGTCTGTCAGTCAGAAATTCAAGCTTATCTTCCTACAATCTTGCTTCCAAGGCAAGATATTTACTGCCAGCTGGGAATGTCACTTCCATGGTACCAGAATAACTCACTACAAGACAAGCTGTCCTGACTGAGTTATTTCACCAATTAGCAAATTCATGTCAGAGGGAGGATGCCCTGAGCTATCGCACCAGCTGATAGGCAACAGATAGGACCTTCTAAGGTAGGGGGAAAGAAGAAAGGAAGAAAAATGTATGGATTATACAACACATTTCTAAGCTCATAAAAAGGTCCCTGTAGTTGAAAACCTGGGCTTCATTAATCAAAAACAAAGTCTCTTAACCTAAAAAGAGTGTGACCTATGCCTAAAATATCTTTGCCCCTTTGTATAATGTCAGCAAATCCACGTAGGCCTAATATTGAGGTATACACATTGCATGACAGAATCTAGGATTGGTTTAACTGTAAAAAACATGTTTTGTCATTTATTTGATACCAAAATGTCTCACTTACACATTAGTGTTTTAAAACCATAAAGAAAAAATACCAGGGTTTTTTTGCATGTTTTTTGTAGTTACAAAGTATCAAAAAACAAGAACCAATACTCATGACAGAATTAATTAGGTTCCTTCAAAGCTGGATCAAAATCTAAGATGTCAATAGACAGGTTTGTTTCCAGAGTTATTGTAAAAAACTGAATTGCAGTGTCCTTGTCTTCACTAGTTCTGGATAGTCATTTTATAAAGGTATAGTTGGAAAACAAGAAATAAGACATAGCACTGTCACATCATTAGAAATGAATTTCAAAAGAATCTTCTGTCTCATTGTTTACTCATTCCGTAAGTGAAACAAACTGTGCTTTTGGTATCAACCTAGCATACGTGAAACAAATACAATTAACAAAAGAATAACATTGTTTAAATAATGATCATAAATATACACCAATATTTATAAATAGGAACATTATAAAGATACAAAATAAATATACACATAAATAGATGGCTGATAGCAAGTTGTCTTCTTTTTTAAGTAGTTTATGGTCAGCATTAATTGAAATACTGTCAATAAAATATTTCTTTCTACTTTCTCCAAAACATTGTATGTCATCTCTGCCTTTTGTTCTTTTTTATCTTAGCTAAAGAAAGTCTAATTTTTCTGACTTCTGTGTAACTGAAATCCATGTGGTTTTACATCATTTTCTTTGCATGATTTTCCCATAGTTTTTCCAGCAATTATGTAAAATATTCTTTATATAAATATATAAATATATATATATATATAAAACTATGCCTGAAATCATCTCATTGTGAATTAACTTCTGCAAAGATCCTTTGCCAAATCATTTTGGGAGGTATACCTTATTGCAAAATAATTTTTCATTCTAATTTAAGGTGAAAATAACTTTTCTTTGAAAATAATTTTCAAAGCATATAATGTAGTAGCTTATGTCAAGTCCCATTTTTCCTTTACATAGTTCTCTCATAATTATATGAAAAATATTTTCTTCACACTAGACTGCTAGGTGATTATAAAAAAAAGAGGTGCTTTGGCTGGTTCCTGCTTCCAAAGTTACCCTAGAGCTTAGGCTTATGGATTTGGGGAATTTTAGGCCCTTTTACAACCAAATGAAGAATATGGGTGCCTTAAGTAGTTTTGTATTCTTGACCATGGTCTTTAACGATCACAAGATGGCAACAGAAGGAATATACAGGGAATAAAGTAAATATGGAGACTGATCTCTATTTTAGGAAGACAGCATGCAGCATTTCATAGTTTAAAGTTACAGGCATTATATATAGACAAGAAGAATCCTAGAAATGAAATGTTTGATTTTGCAAATGAGGACAGGATGTAATAGTGACAATAATCTCTATTGCATGAGTTTGCTTTTCTTTTTATTAAATCTACATATTTGTACATTTTTCAAATACATTAATTTTGATGAGCTGTTTATTTTATACTTTGGGCTGCTGCATAATGCATTTTTGAGTTGTCAGCTTGTAACTTTTAATTTGTGTCAAACATACTTTTGATGTCAATAAACTTCTGTCCTTTTCAAAATTCACTTTTTGTTCAACTTGACACTTGTAAAACACCTGAAAAAATACAACTAGACTTTTCTTTGAAATGTTTCACAGCAGAAACTTGGAGAAAAAAATATTTTTTACACCTTCAAAACCTATTTTGCCCCTCTGTTTATAGATGAAAAAACCTTCCACTGAGTTTGAACTATCATCATTTCAATCCTAACAAAATACTGTTTATCAGCAATTTCATTTTGAAAACTCCACTGTCCATCACAGACTATTATATTAATTTGTTTAAGAACTCCTTTCTTATTAGAGAGCAAATGAAAACCACTTAAACTGCCTTTCTAGGTTTTGTAGAACAGTACCAATTAATTGAAGAGAGAACTGCAATCATCAGTGTACCTAGTCACAAGCATAAAATAAATCATAATTTTTGCTAAAAACTTCTCTATTTTGTGTTTAATCTTCTACTAAATTTTATTTTTTGTATCGTTTCTTAATGCAGTAAGTCTATTTTTAGTAGATTCTGCCTCATGTCACTAGGTTTCTTGTTAGCAGGTCATGGAATGGACCACTCTGAGCCATGGAAGAGCTTTCAGCTTCCTCCCTGGGTATTTTACAGTTACCAATGATTTAGAGCCTTTGATTAAAGGTTTACAACCAACTTAACTTTGGTTAAAGTTTTACATATTATGTGTCAGTCATGCCTTTTATAACGTAAAACATTTTGGTAATTCCCAATTATCTCTTGGTCTTCATACACATTTGCAAGCTGCTTTTGCTTCTTCTGAGGTCATGTTCAATTAAATTATTACCAAAGTCACATGTCTACATTTTGCACTCTTCTCCTGCTGAAGGCTAAGAAAAAAAAATAAACTAAACGCCGTTTGCTAAAGCCTTTGACCTTCTTGCTGCAGATACAATTATCTGATTTGCTGATGTCTTTATCATGCACCCTGGCTACCGTGTAGAAAACAGGTTGTGTGTACATGGGATGAGATAATACACATGTCAAAAAACCCCAAAATGGCAGGTGCTATATTAGCTCTATATTAGTCTAAAATGTCTCAAAATAGATATGTTATGTGAGGCTCACTATCAAAATGCTCTGAAAAAAGTAAGCACAGTATGTATCACTGGTTAAAAAGACCGATAAAATTATGAATTTTGTCAGAGTTAACAGGTTATTATGCCACTGTGAAATCTGTGGTATGCTAGAAAATAAGAGTAATGGGAATAGTCAAATATAAGGAATAATTCTGATAGAAAAAACAGCTGAATGGAGTGTAACACTTTATTTTAGGAAGCAGGTGACTTTCAACACGTGGTTGGAAACACTGGGAGTCTGTAAAGTCATAAAGAGCATACATGGGGAGGGTAAAGGATTACATGCACTGTTTCATGCAATGCAGGCAAGCTGGTGAAGCTATGAGGGACTACAAGTATGCTGGTTTCCTTTGTTGTCATGGCTTTACTTTATGGCCAAATATAACAGTTTTAAACAACATTAAAGACATTTTCCAATCAGGGCCGCAAACAACTTCTGAACAATATTGTAGTAGCAAAATCATGGTGGGATTTCCAAGTGTAATTATACAGAAACACCCATGTGGAGTAGTGATTATTAAACATGAGACCCAACAGCAACCTGCCACTCAAAAAGTCCTTATGTCAGTGGAAACTCTTAAGTTATAGAAATCTTTTTTTTTCCTGTCTTCCCAAGAAGGTTCTGCGAGCTGCTACCAAAGATAACCTCCTAAAGCAGGGGCACCTTCAGCTTTATCCAGGTTGGTGATTCTCCTGACGAACAGAATAGTGTCCTGAGAGATAATATCTGGCACCAAGATGTCAAGCCAAGGATTACATAATGCTGTATATAGCAGAAATGAGAAAAGAGAAAAAAAAAGTTTTAACTATCTCCTCATGCTACTTCTACTATGTCATTTGGCAACTCTTTCAATTGTACTTTTTTCAGAATGAGAACAAAATGAATGGAATATTTAACATGTTCCTTAGTGGTTGGATAAGGACCAAAAGTAACAACAAAAAGAGAAAAAAACATTTGCTTAAAGGAGGTGTATACTCAAGCACCTGTCAGTGCATTGGTGTAATCAATACACTACCATACTAGTGAATTCTGCATTTATGTATATTTTCGTTGTTCTCATTGATGAAATTGATTCTTTTTCCCTAAACAGCACCAGAAAGTCAGAAATTTCTGTCCTGCAGAGACAGAACTGGCCATTTTCATGATCAGCATCTACCTAACACAGAGCAGAATAAAGCTTTCTTTTTTTTTTTTTTTAAATAAATTCTGTACTTTTCTTTGTGCTGTAGTCATTACTCTAGAAAAAAGGAGAATTGTTTTTCCAATTACATGCCTCAAACTACTATGTTGCTAAATCCATTTTATTTCTTATTTCCATTGTGGATAAACCTGTGAGTCACATCACAATGTAAGTTTTGCAAAGCACTCTGTCACTGATCTGTGAAAGTTATTTTTCCTGTCAGTTTACCACCCAAATCCAGCAGCATATATAGTGGCTGTGCTCAGCAAAGCTTGCTTCCAATTTATTTTTGTGACAGATTTGGATTATGTCTATGTTTATCTTCTTAGCTTCTGTACTGCATATCATATGGTTTCATCAAAACCAAGAAAACTTTAATTGCAGATGCCAGTATATACAATGCAAAGCTACAAACATTAAATTTCACCCTATCATTTTGTGAAGCCAGCAGGAATTTAAACTGTGACCCAGTCAGTGAGATCTGATTTGGTCTTGGAAGCAAATCTAGTCACTGAGTTCTCGGAAAAGCTCAGACCACAGTGGTTTTATCTCAGTGAACTATTCTTCTGAAATATTGTTTTCTCCTCTGCTGCATATAAACATTCTATCAGGAATCTGAAGAATGTTTTTCCAGAAAAATTGAATCAAAATACCTGAACAGCATGTTCAGCCCCAGATAGATGTATGTGCAACATAGTATTCAAAAGCTGTGAGTTAGAATCCTGTCCATCTCTGTACATCTGTAACTACAGGCTGAGGGAAATGGCAAGTTGCATTTCTATGTCTATGTCCTCTTTAAAGAGCTACAAGAACTTCAGGTAATTGTGAATAAGACATCACTTCCTTCTTTTCTTGAAGACTCTTGCATTTTCCTCTAATGGAAAATGAGTGACAGCTGAATGACAGAATAAATTTCTCAGTCTTTCCCAATCTGTTTTCTTATGAGGAAGTAAGCATTGTTTACACTGCTTTTCTTCACTGCAACTGTAGCCATGGAGCAGCTTTTGAGCTGTGCTGCAGTTGACAGCTGAGGGGACTTTTCTCTGCAAAATCTGGCTAGTAGGATTCGGCCAGAAAGCAGGATGTTGCCATCTGTGTTAGTGTAGAATTTTTTAAAATAAAAATTGTCATTGAATAGCCAAATTTAAAAAAAAAATGAAAAAGTCCCAGAAAAATGAGCTTTTCATAACTTTATATATAGAAATGTACTTCCTTTACTTTGCCACTTCTGCAGACTTTTAGGGTACTTAATGTATGAGCAATGAATTTGCATGAGAAAGTAAATTGCTATGATTCATCCTGTGACACACCAGTCTAGAAATCTGGAAATGAGAAGTTCTTATATGTATATTGCCTTGCTTCATGTGTATAAACACAGTCAGATATACACTGAGATAAACTACATTAAATCAGTGCAGAATAAACAGCTCCAAATCTCGAATGTAAATTCCAAGTTTTAGTCCACTCTTAAATTTGAAGTTATTTCACAAAATTACATGAGGTTTTAGAGAGTGGATCTCTCTGTCTGCAGAGGGTCTTTTCAGGTATCCTTTGCTCCTATGCTGAGCTCTGATCTAAAACCTTCTAAGATATTATCAAGACTTTAATGTATAGTAGCTTTTGATAATTAAATACTTCCACACATTTATAGTCTCTCCATTTCCTCTTTCACTGCCCACTCACAAAAATTTGATTTTTGCCTGCCCTCAGAGTACACCAAAAGTGCTCTTCACTGATCAGGACACTGAATGGGATATTGATTCAATTGGACAGAGCAGAAAATTCATCTTCAAGCCTTTTGTACTTTTTTTTGTGATTGAGATACTCTTTTTTTTTTTTTTTTTAATAAGCAATGTGGGAGGTTAAGTCTTCCTACCAGAGAAGTTAAGCTAAAATTCATAAAACAATTGTAAATTTCTTTGTTATCTGCTAAAATTTCCTAAAGGAGCTTGTAACTGCCATGATATGCATTCCTCAAACAGCCTGATATTGTATTTAATGACTGACATTATTAATTCCCTCTGCCTGAATTCATTGCCAGTTGGAACTGCCTCCATACTGCTGAATTCAACAAAGCATATGCAGGGACTCAGGCATTTTCCCAAATCTGTTGGATTTTTAACATGATTCCTGACATGATATTTGTCCAGTGCCAGTGTGTATTCACCCAGGAACAAATAAGAATCAAGAAATGTTTTGACATCCAATTTGGATGTGACTAACCTCTTTTGCAAGGTTTATAGATGCAAGCCATAGTCTGCCATCTGGCCTCAAAGACAAAAAATAGTCCATCGCACATTTTAATTGCTAATATTTTTGTAAACAACCAAATTGGAAATAAATCTCATCATTGCTATGGGGGTTTTTTGTTTGAGATCTAGAAATGGCAGCTTTCCATCTCAAACATTTTAAGGCCCATCTTGACACAAAATAGAGGTAACTCTTCTGGGCTCTTCACAGGACTGCCAGAAGGACTTTTTTTCTCTTCAGGTTATGCCCAGGATTTAATGGTTGAAGCCATACAGGCTTTGTATGTGGAGTAGTACAGGCAATATAGCTGGGAGGCAGCATAAGAGCACTGTGCCTTACGCATGATGTATTACAGGTGCAGCAGAGGAAATATAGAGATTCTGGAATGTTCTTGAGTGCAGACAGGGTATGGTCTCACTACAGATCTTTTTGAACAGACTGAAAAAAAAAATACAAAACTTGGCCATCAAGTGCAATAGACCCCATTGTTATTACTACAGCTTCTGAAAAATAATTTGAGACCTCCAAGGTTACCGCATAAACATGTATTTTAAAATTAGGTAAACCATTCACTGTTTTACAGCAAAGCCTGTTTTCACATCCTTAAACTGCACCCATGTGCATGAGCAATTGCACTGCAGATAATTTTGAACATATATTGACTGGGAGCATGAGGTACTTTTTAATCCTGATTTAGAAAAAATAGCAATCTAAAAAGCCTTTCCTTCACTATATTCTAATTTGCTAAGGAAAGTTACTTTAAAAAGAAGCATTTACAATTCAACATGAAGCATTTACAATTCAACATATCAACAATTATGATTAAACATTACGAGATTACATTCTCTGTCAAGATGGAATTTTTATTTATGCGATATTCTGATTAAATTGAAATAATTTTTCTTTTTTTCTGATCAGACACAGGAGAGATAACCCATGATGAGTTTTCTAAATCTGCATTTATTCAGCAGTAGAGCAGTGTGCAAGGAATTCATGATAGATCATGTAAAATTTAAGTGTGAAGTTTATCCCTCATAAAATGCCCTGAAATCAGTGGCATTAAACCCAGACTAGATATAACCTTTAATGTCTTATTTTGAGTAACTTATTAGCACACTCCTACTCCATCTTTTACTTATGTGCTTATTCACTGAGATTGCAGTAATTAGGGCTCACATACATGGAGTGGAACAACCTATCCAATTATGAAAAAGAAAAACTTTGAATACTGAAATGCAAAAATTTTGTTGTGAAACTTGATTCTGAAAATGTTTATGAAGAGTCGTATAATCAGACCAACATTTTACACAGTTGCCTGATTTGGAGTAATGCACTACCATAAAGAGACAAGAATCCCAGCATGTAGTGGAGCATCATGGTGCATTGGCCTCAGCAGACAGATAGAAGAGAGAGATTCCCAAGGGTGACTTCTTGCTCTGGGATTTCAGATCTGTCCCCACTGAGACGGAGCTACTTGGTGCTAGGACTCAGAGCTGGGAATGATTGGGGTTTTGAGGCTCCATTGACAGAAACTGAGTCCTGGGGACAAATCCCCTGCCTTAGAGTGATAGGGTGTCCATGACCTTCTCACTACAGCTGTCAGAGGTGGAGGGGCTGGCTGCTTTCATCAGGGAAAATATAAACATCTCTCTTCTTTGGTACTTGGTTTATCAGACACTTTCTGCAACATTGTTGGGATAACTCTTTGTCACAGTAAGTGTATTTTGGAAAGCATTTTAGAGGAACAATATTATTAAAGTAAACTATAACTTGTTAGGCTCTGAAATAAAATCACAGTTTCTCAGCTGGAACTGGTATCCTTTACATAGCTACATGTCTACTTTCTCAACATAGATGCTAGTTTTAAACCCATGTGCAGAGAATTTCAATCCAGGAAGCTTTACATGTAGTAGCAACTTCATCTATCTGCTAATGCCAGTACTAACAGTAGAGATGAAATGAGTTTTGGCTCTGTCAGGGTACTTAGGCACACTGTTCCATACCAAAACACAATCAAGGCCATCTTTCTTTTTATTATGCCTCATGTGCTTAATCTGCATGTACTACAATCACTGTCAGGTTTTGGTTCCAATGCATGAACATGTAAGTCACCTTAAGTACCAACTCTTCAAATACAAAGGTTTTTTCAGAAAATCCATAACACAAAATCACAGGAAAAGAATTAATTTTATTGTGTAGTTTTTTTCTGGAAAACAATACTTTCAAGTTACCTTTTCAGCACCAAATTTTCTAACTGACAGTCTGCCCAAACTGAGCTTTTCATGTGAACCATCAAAACAGGGTACACACATGCACAGATAATTAATGAGAATAACAGCACTTAAACTGCAAGACAGATGGCCAATGTTTCTACACACTTATATGCCAGGATAGCTACAGGAGCAGTGGTACCTTGGCAGACCAAATTCAAAGTTGCTAGTGTTATCACCTACACTTTACTTGAAACAAGTCCCTACAACTGAAAAGCGGACAATACCTGTTTTAAGTTACTGAATGCATGAGTCTAAAGCCTAAGTTTTCAGAATCATGAGCATACATAAGAAGGCATTGAATACCATCATGTCGTATCACCCAGGAAAGTGTTAGTCCTGTTCTATTCATCCCTCTGTTCATCACAGCTTCTAGTTGTTTATCAAGATGGTTCTAACCATGGTGCTTGAAATGCCATATAAAAGTGATCTAAATAATTCTCAAAAAAAAAAAAGCTCAGTTAGGATCAGCTTAAAGGTATCATATGATTCTTACATCCTTTTGGTTATCTGAAATGTAAAACCACTGGATACAAGCTTTTTTTCTCTCTAAAACCACTGATAAATATACAACAATTGGTAAAATATTTTTGTTTGAACTAAATTATGTATGCATATCTAGACAAGGACACACTTCAAATGAATTGTTACTCTGTCTAAACCCCATAAATATCCAAAATACTTTTTTCTTTGATATACATCATTCTAGATTAGTAAAGGAAAAACCAACAATTTAATCACATTTTACCCTTAATAACAAGGCCTTATCTAACGTTGCCTTTATGGATGTAATTTGAAAGGAAGAATTTCATTAACTTTTAAACTCCCTGAACTCATAAATAAATTCATTAATGTTTGACAAATAGTAAACATTTTCTAATTAACTTATATTGTTCTCTTGCTGATTACTATCTATCTGAATATAAAAAACATAAGATGGAAGCTGAAAAAAGCCTAGAGTTTAAAAAGCGCAGTTTATTATTTTTACAATACATGTTTCATTTTTTAGCTACTAAAAAAAATTTTCGAGCATTTAAAATAAATAGCGTTAACCAGAAGTTTGAAAGTCTTGACAAAATAATATATATAACTCCTTTCCAAGAATGCTACTAGAATTTAAAAGTGATTATACAGTCAATAAATTCCAGAATTAAAATTGCCTGAGGGACTCAGAAGAACTTTTCCTGTGCAGTATTACTTTTCTTACAGGGCCCATTTCTTCTCTGGTGGACAGAGAAGATAAGCAGGAGAGCTGTTTTGGTTTCGTTATTTAGTGATAAGTTTTTTCTTTACATGATAGTCCTCTGTGAAGACAAACATCTTTGCTTCCCCATAAACTTATTAATTGCATTCATCATCCCTGTCATCTTACACTAACAAGTATGAAAGTATTTTAGTGAAAGGATAAGGTTTTATAGCTTCATTTTATGGATTGAAATCAGATGTACAGATCAACAGACTATCCTGTTCACACTGCCCCAGAGGTGGATATTTTTAAAGATTTTCTGTGCTCCCTTTTCCACCTCCTCCCTCCAAGGCATTTCTGTTGTGTATTTGTTGTAGTTAAAAGTTAGCTTAGACAATGGATCGACGCCAAACAGTCAGGAAGGGTCTTCGTATGGTATTCCGTGGGAGGGTTTATTGCAGCCACACCATGAAAGAATCTGGAATGAAAGACTCAGAAGAAAGGAGGGTCTAGGTTTATATACCGGGGCAGAGAAAGGGACGAAAGAACGGAGGGCATGGGGGCGGTACATAGGCGGGACTAGGGTACAGGAGCCAATGGGGAAACTCTGAGGGTGTGTCCAGGGGGCAAGGGCCAATGGGGGAAGAGAGAAATAGGAGAACGTTCCAGATAAGGTAGAAAGGGAGCAGGGAGGCCAACAGGCCAGTCGGGAACGCAGAACTGGGGTACATTAACAGATGAAGCAAAGCATCCTGGGAGACGCCTTTCTCTCCCTATCCAGGGGGGGAATATCCGTGGGGCTGTCCCAACAATGGACTCTTAGTCCGTTGTTCATTAGGCCCTCCAGCCTCCGCATATATTTGCAGTTGGAAGTGTATATATACCATGTTTTTGCAATTCACATGCCAGGGAATGGTATAATATGTTCCCAGAAAATGAGCAGCACTGCACTAGTAAATGTGTTAAACAAATTATATTTCTAGCTCAGGAACAGAACTAAGGGCAACCAGGTGGCAAAACATCCACTTGAGATTATCAACAAAAGATCCTTTGTTTTGCTGTCATTCCTTCTTCATGCACTTTTCATGTTCTACAACTGAAGCAGGACTGTACAGCAGGAAAAGCCTCCTTGATGACATAACCTCCTTGGTTGCTTCCGAAACAGATCTGCTCTATGCAGCAGGTGAAATTGATTATGTCTATGTGTTTTGATTACATATGGAAGGAGGAGTGAAATAACCCTGTATCTGAGAAAATTACATCCAGTTATTTTCAGTCAGGAATTTAAGGGTCATTTCCATTCTCCAGAGGGGAACCTGGTTGTGTAGATGCAATCTTGTCTTTCTGTTCTTATTCTTACCCTGACTGCAGCTGAGATAGAGTTGGTTTGCTTCATAGTAGCTGATTTGGAGAAGAGGCCCTGGGAGAACCTTATCACTCTCTAAAACTACCTGAAAGGAGGTTGTAGCCAGTGGGTATTGGTCTCTACTCCCAGTTAATAAATGGCAGGACTAGAGGGAACAGCCTCAACTTGAACCAGGTGAGGTTTAGATTGGTTATGAGGGAGCATTTCTTCACGTAAAAGGATTGTCAAGCACCGGAACAGACTGCCCAGGGAAGTGGTAGAGTGACCATCTTTGGAAGTATTTAAAAGATTTGTAAAAGTGGCACTCAGCAACACGGTTCGGCGGACTTGACACTGCTGAGTTAATGTTTGAACTTGATGACCTTAATGGTCTTGTCAAGCCTAGATCCTAAGGTTCTACAATTCTGTGCTTAATATACAAAGTGGGAGGAGTTGAGCAGATGTCGATCGCTATTGGGGAACTGGCTGGGCACTGACCAGTGGGTAGTGAGAAATTTCATTGTGCATCACCATTTTTCCTGGATTTCGTTCTTCTATCTCCCTCTCCTTTTCATTTGTTAGTGTTATTATATTTTACATTATTTACTTTATTAAACTGTTCTTTTCTCAATCCAGTGGTCTTATCTTTTCCTGATCCTCCTCCCCATCCCATTGGGGATCCAAGGGGAAAGGGAGCAAGCAGCTGAATGATTCTCAGTTGCCACCTGGGGAAACCTCAGCAAATCTTGTTTTTTCAACTCTTTTCTGTTTCTCCCTTTCAATACTTTTTCATTGCACCCCTTTTTGGTTTCTGTTAATGTGTCTTCACCTTTGAAAACCTTGTTTTTAGCTTGTCTATGTAAAAGTTTCTGAGACATTTCAACCACCTCATCTGAAATATTTTTTTTTTGATGTTCAGTTGTCCCCACACCCTGCACTTGCAGTTTCACTACCTGCATAGCAGATTCAGTTGCCTTCCTTTTCCTTCACATCTTAACAATTTGTCCCCGTATTTTGTCATCCTACTGACTCTTTCACACAACTCTTTTTGTTCTCATTTGCTTTCCACCTTCAGCTGCCCTTCCTGAGTCATTCCCTAACCTCAGTGTACAGCTGGTCCTATCACTCTAATTCTTTTCCCTTTCTGTATTATGAAACTTTTATTAATTCTATCTTCTACACCATTTTTTTCCCTTTGGCAATAATTACCAGTCTTGTCCAGTCGCACAAAATTTCAGATTCCTTATCTGCAGATAAGTTTTAAAGAATTTTTCTTTTCTCACAGTTTCTCCATAATTCTGGTTTGTATATTCTTCAGCATACAGCTTGAAGCAGGTTGTTCTTAAAAAAAGAAAAAAAATCTTGTGTAGTTCCTCTGAGGTATTCAATTGCATGGTAAGAGAAAGAGCTCACTGATCTCAGACCCACAACAAATGTGAATATCTACACAGCAAAGTTCACCCAAGCACCAATAAATCTTTCTGAACAGAATAGAAGATGCAGCTTTCATCTGACATTTCAGATTCTGCACCTCTAATTTTGTACCTACTGGTCTTCGAAAGAAAAATCCACCAGCATATTTCAATACTTTTTGGCATGTTTTTCTTCAGAGAACCAGTTGAACAGTTTTGGTTTATAGTTTCCATTAATTTTCCACCTTAGGCAGCAACTCAATGTAGAAAATGCTTTCACAAGTTGTTAACTTCCATACATTTGCAAAATCTCAAGAAAATGCAGAAATGCTACTAGGTCTTACACAATAATGTAATATCTTTTCAGAGTTTTATCTGTCAGCAGAATTTGCTCTGTCACATCTAATCAAACTCTCACTTCTCCAACCATGTTTATGTTACTAACTGGTGTTGACTCATGAATTTTGTACTCAAATCAGTATGTTGCTTCTTACTTTCTTCAAAGAGAAACCACACGAATATTCCTCAATTTGTGTAATTAATTTTAGGTTTAAGTTAATATTCAAGCATTTGTAAGCAAAATATGTGATTGAAAAATAACATTGATATAAAGCTGTATTGTTCGAAGGCTAAGTGATTTTGTGGCAAATAAATATAATTCTAATTGGAACAGCAAAGAGCAGAAAGTGCATCAATTCCACAGAAAAGATGAAAACTACTGATAAGGGAACAGATGTCTAATCAGGCTATTCCTAGGTTATAGACTAACCTAGCATCAGTTAGCATCAAAATATCCAGAAACTCCAAATTCACTAAAAAGTCAAGTTCTACTTTTGCATAAGGTTTAGATGGAAAGTACGGCAGAAAGCCAAAACTTTCCACAAAACAAAAATAAATTTAGATTGTTTTCAATTACTGTCTTGAGGGGTAAAATGCAACCAGTTCTGCTGAAAATTTTCGCTAAGATCACATGGCTTTTAGTGCATATTTATTTTTCTATGAAAATTTTTCTGACAGAGGGCAATTTCTACTTACCTTTCATTATGAAGGGTATCACTTAGAAATATTACAAGGTGGCACAATAAACAATTTTGTAACTAAAAATAAAGGTTCATACAGTGTAGTAATTCTTGCTAACTGAGAGAAGAAAGCTGGTATGAGATAAACAATAGTGCATCTGTTTGTTCAGTGGTAAAGTAAATGACCTGTGGTGTTGGAACTGCCTTTCTGTGCAAATTCACTTTCTGATACCTAAATCTAACTTACCTTGATCTCTTTTGCTGCTGTGTGTGGGTAATTAATAATTTCTGTAGAATACTAGCCACCTTAAGACTTCAGCTACTTTGCAGCTACATGCTGAGCTCAAAGTGGGAGAGTGTGGTAGGTTGACCTCTGCTGGTAGCTCGGCAGCCACAGCTCCGTGATGACTCCGCTTGGTGTGGGGAGGGTGTCAGAAAGGTAAAAGCATGAAAACTCATGGGCTGAGATAAACACAGTTTAATGGGCACAGCAAAAGCTGTGTGCGAAAGAACAGTCAGAGTGAGCTGCTAGTTCAGTCATAAAGAAAAGCAGTGTATTCCATTTGGCATGTATTCACAGACAATATTTTACCTATGTGTAGCTAGTGAATATCTGGCAGCAATTCATATGTTCATGCAGTAATTAAAAAGCCTAGAGATTGGGTAGAATATTTAGAAGACAATTTTCTAATGATTAAAATACTTTAAGCCAGGAAGTGCACTTTTCATCTATTGCAATGAGTACTCTTCGAGAAAGCAGTATTAATTGCCTGTAAAACAGAAAAGTCATTCTGTTTTAAATGCTCAATGCATTAAATTTGCAAACAAATTTTGCTGAGCTAGGGAACTGCTCATGGATTTGACAGCCTTTATTAAAAACAAAAGTAATCTTTGTCCCAAACCGGTTTCTTCTTTATACCAAAAACATCCAAATGCATCTTACCCATTATGTGGACATTGTAGTTAAAATTGTCATTAACCACATTAGACTAGATACAGCTGTTATATCTAACTAATTTGCAGCCCACAAAAGTTATGATGTGATGAAATATGGGAATATCACCTGTCAAAAATACCTTCTTTTAGTCCTGGGAGTTCATGGTTACTTGGAATCACAAAACAGTGATTTACAAATGTATTGCAAGCCACATGTGATGGTATTTTTAAATATACTATGTAATTTTTACATAATATGAATTTTTCTTCCTCTCTTATAGTACACATACATCTAGGGTGTCAGATTTTGGGTAATCCTTCTTGTGGTACATAAAGAAAGCCTTCTCCTGAGGTATAAAGATTTTTAAAGTATGTCTCAAAAAATTTCTGAAGTACTTTTTCAGTTAGAAGTAAGGTACTATATTGTGATGGCCTTTTATAGGCATCTCAGGCTGCATCCATGTCAGTAACTTACCTTTTTGTCCTGAGAAACATCTGGGGTACATGTGCATGGACAGGTTATCAAATAACGCCCTGGCCCCTGCTTGGTGTGTGCATGAAGAGGTGCAAGAAGTCATAGAGTACCTGGAGTTTGAAGGGACATATCACTACTAGGCCTGCATAGGACACCCTGAGAATCACACCATGGGCCTGAGACAATTGCCCAAACATTTCTTGAACTCTGTCAGTCTTGGTGCTGTGAGTGCTTTCCTGGGGAATCCTCTTCCAATGCCCAACTATTCTGTGGATCAAAAACTTTTTCCTGATACTCAACTTAAACCACCCTGACACAGCTTCATGTAATTCCTTTGGGTCCTGTTCATGGGTGACAAGAGACCAGAAGTTAGTGCTTGTCCCTCTGCTAGCCCATCTTGAGGAAATTGTCTGTAATGGTGTCACCTCTCACCGCCCTCCTTTGTGAACAAGACAAGTGACCTCAGCTGCTCCTCATAAGCCTTGTACTTGAGATCTTCCATCATCTTGGTCACCCTACTCTGAACACATACCAGAAGTTTGGTTTACTTAATACATTGCAGTGCCCAAAACTGCCTACAGCACTCGAGGTGAGGCCACACCAGTGCAGAGCAGAGCGGGACAATCCCTTCCCTCACTCAGCTGGCAATGCTGGGCCTGATGCACCCCTGGACACAGTTGGCCCTCCTGGCTGCCAGAGGGCCAGATACATACACACTTTTGCATGTATCATTTTTTCACAAGCTTCAAGATGGCCCAGACACTGAGTAGACGATCAATGATCTCTCTCTTTTCCCCATTTTCCCCCTGTTTCCACAGCCCTGCATAAAATCCACAAGATCAAGTCATTTCTGGAAAAGCAATGCATGGGTACTGCCAGTGGAGGCACCGTGTGGGGGAGGAGGGTTGTAAACTAAGATAGGCTCATGAAGGGGGAAGAGTTTTCGGGATGGGGGGTTCACAAGAGCCTCTAATTGGAGAATCTTTGATAGATATGCTAATTTTTAAGGCTTGTGATTTTATGTACTTTTCTGGGAAGTGTGTGCATGCACTTCGGGGGTGCTTTTCAGAGCATTCCACCAGGACGAAGGGCTGCAACAAGGATCCTTCGATAAATACCGAGGTAAAACCCTTTTTTCCACCTAACCATGTTTGGTTCTTAATTTTAAGACCAGGTAAAGGCAACAGGGTGGCCCCAAAAACCCCACTTGTGTTGTGCCCCTTTGTAGCTCAATTTTGTACGAGTGTTACCTGCACAACGTCTCCATGAGTCTCCCCAAGGCTTTCTTCCTCTTCTCTTCTCCCACCCCTCCCTCAAAACCATCAATAACCTCCCTTTTGTATTCCAAAATGTTTTTGTGAAAACTTTTTAGCTCCCTTTTTTTCGCTCCAGATCCAAACTTTTGCTATAAAATAGGATTTCTTTCCTACAAACCACCCTTTTTTTCCCCATAGGCCGCCTTTTTTTCGCCCAAACTCTTCTTTTTTACAACAAAATGTATCATTTTCCTGCAAAATCCCTCTTTTTCACCCAAATTCCTATTTACTGATCCCCACTTTTCCCTCCCATGTATTCTGTGAGGCAGCCCCTGGGGGACACGAGGATACCAGACCCATAGCAGGGTGCTCAAACCCATAGAAACCCCCCAACACCCCCGAAGTGAGGACGCTGGAGCTAGGTGATTCTGGTCCTCGCTCCTCTAGTGGCCCAGGTGTTCTGTGTGGGGCAGCACTTCAGGATCCTAGACTCACAGAGGATCATACACAGGACCCCAACCCTAAAAAGAGATACTCAAACCCTTGGGGAGCCCCAGATCCACAGGAGGGTCTGAAGTTGATGATGGCCCTTATCCCTCAGGTGGTCCAGGTATTTTGGGGGTCACAGGAGGGTCAGCAGACCCACAGCGAGGTGTCCAGAACAATGTTGATGTCCCTAAAGATCTATGCTGGATGCACTCGAGGCACTCCGGCTGTGAATCGGGACACACAACGTCACTCATATGCTGACCCACAGCCTGACCCCCAGCCCCACCTACAGCACTGAAACACGGAGTTTTAAAATTAAGATTTTAGTTAAAGGTTAGCTTGTCGAAATTAGTTAAAGTAGACTTAATAAGTAAACCCAGCTGGGGTTAATTAAACAGTTAATGATTAGTTAGAGAGTCGGGTTTGAAATAAGCTTTAGAGATGTAAGTAATTGATTGCTTGTCATTTTATATTTGTTCAGCTGTGCCCAGAATGAGAAACAGAAAATACTGATTAATAGATCTAAAGAAATATAGACAATTACTAATTTTTCCATTTGAAAACCCATTCAGAAGTAATGAAGGGAAGGTCTGAAGGTCCTCCAAGGGTGATGTGTATTGTCAAGAAACCAGAGAGGCAGAAGGGTCAAAGCAAGGGAGATGAGTTTTACTTCATCATCTACGACCTCTCCCCAAATAATGGGACCACCGACTCAATTCAGGGAACAAACCATGCATGCTTAATGACTTTTCAGCTAATTACCATAAGAAGCGGAGAATGGTAGGTGTCAATGCGATAAATATGCATTTGTATTTGAATATTCAAGACTTTTGTAGATAAATAGACTGTATTGATTTGTGAGCTTGCTCTGCATATTAGGGAGCTATGCCATGCAGCTGCCCAGCGCTGGAAATAAACATACACTTTTTAACTCTGTTAGAGAGTCTTTGACCATCTTAACTGGGTATCAATGTTAGATTAATACCCATATTTTGGTAAATCAGCACAACCCTTTCCAGCCCGTCATGGGCACTTTCCAGCTGTGAAGCAGGACCTGTGACCTTGGTGCCTGGCCCAAAACATGCCCCATAAAGCTGGCCTACACCCCTGGTTAGCACTATGAAAATATTGCCAGGGCTACGAGCTGTGTCCCAAGAACAGAGATGGTATATGCTTCTTCATAATTCTCCTAAATTCTCATCCTGTTCCTGCTGCGCTTTAATACGGATTTAAACCAAATGCACCAAATACAAAACATACTGAAGCAAAATTGCTGAAAATTAGTGACAGTCCTTCTAGTCTGTATTATATTGCAGAAGAAATTACCTGTGCAGCATGGAATCCACAGCCGAAAGAGTGATGCTTTCCAAGTCCTGGAAACCCTGTTGTTTTAAACTTCCTGAGATGTCAGCTATCCAAAAACCCCTGGATAGTCAATACAATTACATCCTATTTTATTAAGCTTGCAAATCACAGGTAGCACAAAAAGCAAAAGCAGCATAGCGTTTCTAATTGGTTATTTATCACTCTTAAGACTTGGTTGAGCACACATTATTAAATTCAAATTAATAGAATGTTATTATGCAAAGGTTAATTTTCTCTTCTGTGTTCCATTTAACATTTTTGGGAAAAAAATGCTTTGTGATGTGTTCATTTAAAACAAGTTTAACTCTTTGCTACTAGCAAAATTAAGACTAATTTAGCTGTATGAGAACAGAAACACATGGCACACTAGGTGCACTAACTAAAATCAAAAGAATAGCTTAAAAATTTGATATATTTTTAGTAGTGCTATGTTTTTCTCATGTTCATTTTTTCTGTCCTTGATCATTTTAATATATTATGTTTTTACCCAAAGTTTATCCAATTAGGATGTGATTTTGTGGAAATCAAACCAGAAAACCAGGTGAATCAATAAATATCATTTACACTAGTAATGAAAAAAACCCTTACTGTAAAATAGGACAATTTGCTCTTCAGCTTTTATTTTATCTGGTTATCATTTCTATTGATCTTCTTGTACTTAGACCACGTCAGAAACTGGTTTTAAGTACCACCTGTGGAAAATTTTGTAGTTTGAAGTAGTCATAACAACAAACACAGCTGTTTGATATTTTACTGTTAGAATTTTTCATTTTGTTGGGTGAAATAGTAATAAGGGATTTTAAAAAGTTATAGCTCAAAACCAAATATTTTATTTATCTCTTTTCCAGACTGGTTATGCAAAACAAACCATTTAGAAAATTTCAAAATGAGATTTCTGAAAGAGATTTTTATGTTTCAAGTAACTTTGAGCTTCATGTTTCTTTCTTCATCACATCTAAAATGTAATAGAAGTTACATTACAAAATAAATATTTCATTTGTGGTTGAATGGAATTTCTCATTGCCACCAATGGGTTACTACCAAGCCAGAAAGAAAAATGGAGATTCCAGAGAACTGAGCTGTGCATTATTTACCAACTAGTCAAAAGAAACACTAGAACTGACAACATCATCTAGCAGTTGAACTTCTAATGTACAATTCATGAGGCATGCATGATGATTGTGTCAGCATATATCCTTTGTGTTGAAAATTTTGCACTTTTTGACTCATTATCTCAGTAATTTCAGTGGGATTCCCTTTTGCTAGTGGTTTTGAGGCTTTGGCAGCTGGTTTCGTTGAACTGAAGTTTGGCCCCCAGAGCACTCTGTCACCCAGGGTCAGAGTTAACAGCAGGTTTAGTGGATTTCCCCTCCCGCACACGGTATGACACCAGATTGTTCAAGACCAAAAGATGTCTACCCCTGCTAAGAGCCCTCCTTTCCATTTTACTGCTAAGCACAAACTAACATGGCATGAACTATCTCTTGGTTAGCTGAGATCACCTGAGCTGAAGACAAATGGCTGTGTTCCTTCCCAATCCCCTGTGCACTGCCCGATCCATTCACTGTGGGAACAGTGTGAGGAATAGAGAAGGCTTTGGTGCTGCGCGAGCACTGCTCGCAGACAGCCAAACACCCTTGTGTTATCAGCATTGTTTTGGTCACAAACCTAAAACACAGCACTCTATGTGTTGCTATGAACAATATTAATCCACTTCCAACCAGAGCGAGTTAAAAAACACTGTAATCCTAATACTGAGTGCAAGCCATTAAAGTTTTGCTTTTCTGGAGGCAAAATTTTTTTTAAAGCTATTGGGACAATCATTTTATCTCCTGTATTTTATTAAACAGACTGCAAGCTTTTGCTGATTAGAACAAGAACATAAAAAATTAAAAAACGTACATATCTGATGATAAATTACTTGCTTTTCCAAAATAACTTTATCTTATTTCTGTACTGAATGTGGTTATTTTCTGTACCCTATCAGTGGGTTTTGTAAGATCTTTGCTTTTACATTACTTATTGCTTAAATTTAGACAAAAGAAAACAGACAGACTATCCCATTTTCCTTTTTTGGTGACTGAGAGACCTAGATTCCAGGATTTCACTGTAATGCATACCTTACGTTCCCACATATCCATGATACATAACCAAGAGAAATGACGGAAACACCAGCCATTCATACTGCCATGCAACCTGAAAAAATGCTGGAGAGAGCGGCTGACGGGAATTTCATGAAGAACAAGGGGAAGTGCCAAGTCCTGCATGTGGGGAGGTACAACCCTAGGCACCAACAGGCTGGAAAGCAGCTTGTGAGCAAAGGACCTGGGGGTCCTCAGGCTGATCATGAGCCGGCCGTGTGCCCTTGCTGCAAAGAAGGCAGATGGTGCTCTGTGGTGCTTCAGCCAAAGCAGGGCCAGCAGGTCAGTAAAGGGGATCCTTCCCTTCTACTCAGCACTGGTGAGGCCACACCTGGAGTTCTGTGTCTGATGCTGGGCTTGCCAGTGTGAGAAAGACATGGATAGTGCCCAGCAAAGGGCCACAAAGATTATGAAAAGACCGGAGCATCTCTCCCGCGAGAAAAGAGAGCTGGCACTGTCCAGCCTGAAGAAGAGAAGGATCTGGAGGGAATGTGCAAAGAAGAGGGAACCATGCTCTTCTCAGTGGTGCTCAGTGACAAGACCAGAGGTGATGGACACACCCTGAAACATGGGAGGCTCCCATTGAACATCAGGAAACACTTTTTCGCTGTGAGGGTGACAGGTACTGGCACAGATTGCCCAGAGAGACTGCGCATTTTGCATCACTGAAGGTATTCAAAACCCACCTGAAGATGGCCATACTCAACCTTCTGCAGCTGAGCAGGGGGTTAAGCCAGGACAAGACGACTTCTAGAGGTCCTTTCCAACCTCAGTCATTCTGTTGTACAAGCATTGTCTTGTATTAGGAGTGCTTTTCTTGGCGAATCGACAGTTTGCTAATGTCTTTTTGGAATTTTGTTTTAATGTGCTTTGATTTAGCTGTTCTGGACACAGACCTAGAGTAACAGGTCTTCTAGGATGACATTTTAGCTGCAATATTACATTGACATCTCCTATCTATCGAATTTTATCTATGATGGATAAGTCTCTTTCAAATTCAGTTTCCCAAGACACATCCCAAACCATGTGCAAGTTTAAAATACTTCACACTCGGCCTTACTACACTTTACCTTATTTTTTGGGGTCCAATTTGTTAAAGGATCCCACTAGGGAAGTTCTCAGCAGATCTTCAGTGTTAAGGAGTATTCACCTTTCTTCTTGTTTTCTCTTGGAATGGTAAGTTTATTTATCACTGTAGGAAATTACCTCTTCTGTCTTTCTCTCAAATGATACGTTAAGTGTGTTTGTGTTCTTGGCACCATTTCTAATCACTTCAGTCCGCTCTCAGCTACAATTTCACTATTAATATCCCTTTTATCATTCAAATACTTGAAAAACTCCTTATATTCCTTAAGTTAGAAAATCTAGGTACAGGTTTCTTATTGAATGTTTTGCTTTTCCCCAGTTTACTAGATCTTCAGTTTATTACTACTAAGTGCTATGCTACTTGCTATGTTATAAGTATAATCTCCACTGTCAGGAGAAAACAAATTCACGACAGGGTAACTTTCTTTCTCTTCCTTGGTTGTGTTGATTTCTACACATCATGTTTATCCACCTCATAGGTGACAGGAAATAAAGATAGACACAGGTATATGCTACACCTTCATTAGTTCAGTGCCAGTTACAATGGCTGCTTCTCCGTATTTGGCATTAAATTACGTTCAATCTGAAATTCCAAGAAAGTTACACCAAACTGTGGCAGTCTCCTTTCAGTTTAGTTTAAAATACCTGCTTTTCTGAATCATAACACCCTCTACATGTGTAGGAGATGCATGTGCTGAAGATGGTAATAGAATATGCTGCAACCCAGGACAAATGGGAAAGAGATTAGAGATGGAAGAAAAACTTCAGACAAAATTGTTGAATATGAACATTTAATGTTTCCTTTTTATGACTTGCTAATTTTGGTTAAAACTAAAAATTAAAGAATGCACAAAAAACTGCTCTAAATATGTCAGCTGGAGAAATAATAGAAAGAAATTCGAGGAAGCCAGCAATAAAAATAATGTGGCCTCCATGGATGAGAAAAACATGGCCAACATGAAATTTGCTCCTCGCATTTCCATTTCTCGGTCCAACTTAGGTAGAGAAATTCACATGGTATCACCTCAGAAGCAACCTATAGCCCAGTGAGGATACTAAATCCCAGATATCTAAACCCCGAGACCTTCCCAACACTATGCACTCTCAGAATATTTACCCTTCCTTGCTTCCCTCATTGTGTTTTGTGACCTGAATGATTTACTCTTTTCTTATATTTTCATCTTTTCTGGGGAGATTCAGTCTAATCTTATCCTACATGAACCTACAGACCCTTCTCTCCTGCTTCAACAGCCTGTTGCACTGAAGTACACACAATTTTTGATGTTTATAATTTTTGTTTTTCAACCTGCTCAAGGAATGTCTTTATTTAACATATTCCTTCTGGTATGTTTTTTGTGAATTATATACTTTGATTTTAAATATTAGCACTGACAAATAGCTTATGACTGACTCCTACAGTATAGAAATCTCTTCTTCCCCACATTTTTTTCTCTCTTGATCCCTCTCCTTTTTTTCATAGGAATGAATACCTTTAATTCACAGGCACACAGACATGAAGCAATAGCAACTGTAGAAGTTAATTTCCCTGACAGGAAACTGACTCAAGCACCAACACCTAAAGACATTTACGTTTATTATGAGTCTAAACGTATTTTTTAAGATCGTACATGGCTAGATTTATGGTGTTTTCTTAAAACCCAAAGGTGCATATAAGCAACAACAGAAAACGTTAAAAATCTGTCTGTTTCAAAAGTCAAAGACAAATAGTCATCTCATTTTACGTACGTAGTCTGTCATCTTTGTGTCTCTGGCTGAAAATTACTTTTGAAAATAAGCCTTTGCCTTCTAAGTTATTTAGTTTTTTATATTTTCCCTCACTCCGTGAAAGCACAAGCCTGTATTTTGAGGCCACAAAAGATATTTCCCTTAGACTATCAATGAATGGCTTCTATATACAACACAAAACCGTCATTCCTAACATGCTGTTCTCTATTTTGATAGCTACTTTCGCAATTTACTGATGCTTTGTGTTTTGGAAACAAAAATCTGGAGAACATAAAGCTTATCTTTCGTGTAACTGGTCGCCCATAATTTCTCCAATGTCAAAGAGAATTGAAGGTATAAAACAGGTTCTGAAGAAACTTATCTTTCACAGAATTTGTGGAAGTAAGTGATTACAGGCAGGAAGAAAACCTGTTGTTTCTGATGGCTACATTAGTGAGTGGAACGTGACCGTGGAAACTGCCAAAGTGCAGTTGGTAATAGCAGGGGACAGTTACGCCATTAGTTTTAAGTAGAATTCTCCAGGGATTTTAAATTCCCTAGGGTTAAATCTGTTGGCATAATATGGCTTGGAATCACTGTTCATGGGATTTTTTTCACAGAGAAAACTCTTCACACAGCAACAAAACTGAAAACGTAATCTGGAAAAGATTAGCAGAAAGACTTTTATTTAGCTCTGTTCCCACTGCAACAAAGCTAACTCTTGGAAAGAAACAAAGGCCTACTCGGAACTGAAGCCGGGATTGCTAGAAAACTTATTTATTTTTACACCTCAAGAACTCCATTCCTGTTATACAAGCCAGAAATCACAAGTCTGGTCCAAATCAACAATAATTAATTGCTAAAAAAGGGCAGGTTGCATGAGTAATATTATGTAATATTCTTTGTGATGGAATACACAATAAATCTATAAATTTTACAGGCCATAAATAGATTAGAAAGATAAGCAATCCATTATTAGTTGACAACAGGAATGTTTCAGAATCCCATTTCCAACACTTATCCGTCTCTGTCAATGGGTTCATAAATTTTTAAGGAGCCAAAGTAAATGCTACTAATTGTCTTAGTGGGCTCTTACTGCAGCCGTAGGGGAGAAGAATATTTTATAGGCCTAAAATTCTCTAATCCATCAGAGTCATTACAGTACAGGTGTTTCCTGGCTCTCACTACTCACATGAGACAGTGAGATAAATTACTTTTCAGCTCATATTGGTGGGATATCAACTGCACCAGCAGAAGAAATTTTGGAATTCAGAGGAGCAGTGTGCATCATGAGTAATAAATAGATCAGTGATTTCCCTGTGGCCCATGAGTGTGTGTGTCAGAGATCAGTGAAAGTCAATACATAGTCTTCAATTTTTTTGGAGTCTCAAGCTCCCCTAGATTGTATTTCTCTTTCATGATATATACAATGTAAGTTCTGAATCAAGATTTTTTCCAAGGATAAATATGTTTACTAGATGAAAGTGTCTATCTATATCCCACAGAGATGTTGTTTTGGGGTTTTTTAAGGTTTTTTTAGCATGAAAATATTATTAGATTTTAAAAAAATAACTGGGAACTAGAAATAATGACAGGGATGGTTTGGGATTTTTTTAGTGCAACAAAAAAGACCTCTTTAGCCCTATAAATAGAGTATGAAAATGAAAAAGAGCATCATTTTATGTCACTGCAATATGTTGTTGTATTTTATCATGGTCCTAAAAAGGATACAAAGATCAAGATTATGTTTCAGTAAATAAAAAGAACACATTCTTTTTCTGAGTCTCAATAATTAAATAAAAATGTATATATTTTAATTGTTTTTTCAAAAATACAGATGGAAGGGAAAACTGTAATATCCTTAGGTGTATATATCAGTAATGCAACAGGAAGGACAGGCTGTCCACTTAAAAATCTTGTGTCCATGTACCTGTGTGGGTTTTCTTCTCCTGGCAGAGCAGAATGCACAGGGTCTGAACTAAAGATGGAAGAACCACAAAAGTGGAAGGGACTTGCTGCATAGAAAGAGAGGTGGCGTGGCCATCATCTAAGTCAGCTTTGTTGTGCAGTTCAAGGGAATTAACTCTGTTTTAATTTACATGCTTTTAATCATCTGCCTTTCCACTGAAAACAGTGCAAGTCTTCTGGATTTTCACCCATACCAGAAGGCAGCACTTGCTTGTATGGCCAAAATACAAAAAGCAGAATTTATCATGAAAGTCATATCCCCAATAGCAGTTACTTCTGATAACAGTCATTAAATAAATCATTCTAATGCATTATTATTTGTAATACCAATACAATTTCAGTATCATTTTCTGATCCTGCTCAGCCTACAACATTGACCACAGCAGAAAGTGTTTACTATATCACATCATTTTCCAAAAATACCTAATTTAACACCCTAAAAAATAAATGAGAGATTAAATATATGCTGGATGTTTGTAACATAATTATGAAGCACATATGTTGAACACGTATTCATCCAAAGTAAAATAAATTTGGCTCTTGTCATCTTCAAATTAAATTGGCACCAGTTACTCATATTGATTTTTTTTTCACAGTGAGTATTAAGACAAAAGCTTTAAGTCAGTTCTAGAAAATACAAATTTAATTAGCTATAAAAATAGCTAAATCTGTCATTTCAAAATAAGATCTATTCACCCATTTAATTTCTCGGTTAACCCACACAGAAAAACCTATAACCGTGGAAAAGGAGCTCTCCTTTCTATTGTAAGAGACACAATATAAGACTGACTACATATTTATTAGTATTTCAGAAAATAATGTGAATGCAGCCTATTACGAAAGAGAGTCTGTAAGCTTTTTCACCACATTTTCACCACGTAATTTAAAAAAATCAAATGCTACTTGCCATAGCAGCAAAGCTGTTTGCAAGCTTGAAGAGTACCGGGCAGTGTTTTCTCTTGACATTTCACCTAACACAACACATTAATTCATTTTATGGATTTTTTAAACTTTGATTGATAGTGTAATTGGAAACTGTTACAGAGCTACATCTAAAATGAACACTGACCTTTGCTTAATTTCTGTGTCCTTCTGAATGTTGAGACAATATGTTATGTGTTCTAATAAAGAGGGGCTGAAAGCAACACCATTAATATTCTCAGAGAATATCACAACATAGCATACCTTTTGAAAGGTAAATTTTGCTGCTTGCTCTGAAGATAGCTTCTTGAAAATTGGTATGAACCTATCATGAGTGTTGTTAAAATGTGATTTTATATGTAAAATATTACATTTTTCCTATCACCTTCTTTTTGATTAGCATCGTTTTCTTCCATTATTTAGCTTCCAAAAGGTGTAATGTGAAAGATTTATGAATATAACATGCATGATATAATTTTGGTTATAAAATTAATGAGGGCTATAAAAATCTCTTAGGCTTTAAATGAAACAATTATCAATGAATATGCTACTGAAAAGCATTTATGCAAATACAGAACACAGATACTGTATTGAACAGAATAAATACTTCCCTGAATATTTAAATAGCTCTCCAGCAGACACTTAAATATCGATTTGTAGTCAGTGGGCAAAACAGCTGCCTTTCTGCCATAAGCAGAAAGAAAGAGAATGCCTCCCTCAATCACATGAAATAGCAGTAGAACCTTGAAAACTGCTCAGCCAACAGTAAGGCCCTGTATACTCAGAATTTCCACTTTTCATCCAAACAGGGCATAATCATGCTAATTTTGCTCAATCAAAACTTTTACAGAGTTTATAAAAAAAAACTAGTTGGAGTGCTAATAGAAATCTCAAAGTTACATTTATTTTGTCATGCTAGATTTTATCTTTTTTTTTTCACACTCTATTTCTCTCTTCTTGTGTCCGAGTGGCAGATTATGAAAGTGGCACAGCAAACAGAACGTTGGGACGAGTACCTTAGAGTTCCTTTCCCCCCGTGATACTCACAAATGTAGTTTTTATCCCACAAAATGAAATTATTAATCTTTCTTGTTTTCTTTTTCTGGTTTGTTTTGGGGGGGGGGGTGTTTTGTTTTTTAGGGGGTTTTTTTTTGATTTTTGTTGCTATTTTAAGTTCTATAGATTTTAGAGTTTACACTAAAGTTTATTTGAGGACTCTTGTGGAGAGGAACGCTGAATTTTTAGGAGCCATATAAATGTCTAATTCCGAGTTCAATTGAATATGAAATCTCTGCTCCCAGCCCTATGTTCCTATAATATAAGATAGAATTCAGAAAGTAACCTTAATTCAGAAATATATAATTAAAATTTTGCAAAACTCCTTCTTGGCATTGATGAAAATAACAAAATGAAATACTGAAAATAAAAAGCTACACAAAAAATTTACACAGCAGTAGAAATCATTTGTCTTTACAAGGAGATAGTGTAGAATAAATAGTAATAACTAAAAGAAGCTCCTTAAAGCCATATGATACTTGCAGAACAAAATTTAACCAGCAGCTAATAAACCCACAGAACTAGTTGAACTAGCCAATTATACTTTGCAATACACATTAGGTAACACTTTACCTTGTAAGTAGGAAATACAAAATTGGCCAAATAAGACAAATTCTTTGCATTTCAAGTTAAAGATGACTACATTTTGCCAAAGACAGAAAAAAGTATTAATGATTGTAATAAAATTCTGTATTTTTTGTTAGTGTTTTTTATCAATTACTGTCAAGAGCAGATAAGACTTAAGGACTTATACATCCCAAGAATGCAGCACAATAGCATCTTTTTAGCCTGGAGAATAGAAGGCTCAAGGGGGACCTTTGTCGCTCTCCGCAACTGCCTGGAAGGAGGGTGTAGCCACGTGGGAGGCAGCCTCTTCTCCCAGGTACCAGTGAGAGGACATGAGGACCTAGCCTCAACCTGCACTAGGGGAGGTCCAGTCAGGAAGAGTTTCTTCACTGACAGGGTGTTTGAGCATTGGCTAAGCTCCCCAGCGAGGTGGTGGAGTCACTGTCGCTAGAGAGGTTCAGGAAATGACTGGGCTTGGCACTCAGTGTCGTGATAAAGTTAACAAGGTGATGACTGATGAAAGGTTGGATTTGATGAACTGGAAGGCCTTTTCCAACCTAAATGATTCTGTGATTCTCTGATTTTGTAAGGAAGACATCTGCTAATTAGATGTAATCCATCACTACAAAAACTGAAATTAAATGTAATAATTTAAAAGCTACTTGCACTATAAATGACTACAATGTGTAATTGAGAGAACCTATATATAACTAATATATGTTTGATAATCATTTCTGAAACTGATTCAAACTATTTATCAGTATGTAGCATTTTTGACAGTTTTTGTTGACTTGGATTAAAGGGATTTTTGAAGAAAAATGTATTGTCCAAAATTATTTATTAAGTTAATGCGTAGAACAAATGGGTGCTTGCAGCTTGCCACTTTCATTATTAAACCTTTCCATCTCTTGACTTTTTTGATTTGTTTTTGTCTTTTTTTTTTGAGAAAAATCTATTAAGAGAAAGGATTTAAAAGAAAATGTGGAATATACAGAGAAGCCCACATTATATGTATATGCATACCAAGTTTAATTTAGATGAGAAGAAAAATTTCAATCCTATTTCAGCGAAAAACCTTTCTTCAAAATTTTCCAAAATTATACATGAGTATTTTTCCCGCCCAGTAGCTCACAGATGCGAGTGTGACCAAACATTTACCAAGACAATATACTCAAAGAATAATCAAAGAGTTGACTGATGTCATCTCAAAACCCTTCATATACTGTTGAATGGTCTTGGGAATCTGGGGAGGTTCCAGTTGATGAGATGTTGGTTAACCTAGCCCCAGTTTTCAACAAGGGCAAGAAGGACGACCCTGGAAACTACATGCCTATCACTCTTACTTTCAGTGCCTGGTGAAATTATGGAGCTTATTGTTCTGGGAGTATTGAAAAACACCTGAAGGATAACACTATCATCAGCCAGAGCCAGCTCAGCTTCATGAAGGGAAAACCCTACTTGTCAAACATGATTTCCTTCCATGACAAGTAACCCTCTTAGCTGATCAAGGCAAGACCAGTGATGTAATCTTTTTGAATTTCAGTAAAGCTTTTGATATTCTCTCACAGTATCCTTGTAGACAAAATGTCCAGCACACAGCAGGGTAAATACACCCTGGGATGGGTGAGCAACTGGCTCACTTGTCAGGCACAGAGGGTTACAGTGAATTGGGTGACATCAGTCTGGTTCATCACTAATGGGGTTCCAGAGGGCTTCGTCATACTGTGAAGTCCTGTGGTCTTCAACAACTTCATAAATTACTTGGGCAAAGGACCCAAAAGAATACTCTTTGCTGTTGGCACTAAATTGGAAGGAGCTGTTAGCTCCCTTGTAGGCAGGGAAGCCTCAGACGCCTTGGAAAATTAGAGAGATGGACCATGACCAACCATGTGAAGTTGACTCCCTATGGATTCTGCATGTAGGATGTGGCCACCCTGGATGTATGGACAGACTGAGAAACAAGAGGCTGAAGAGCAGAGCTGTGGCAAGAGATCTGGGGGTCCTGGTCCCTGGCAAGTTCGATATGGGTCAGCAGTGCCCTCCCAGCCAGGAGGGCCGAGCATGTCTCAGGGCGCAGCAGGCCCAGCATCACCAGCTGGGCGAAGGAGAAGATTGTCCCACTCTGCTATGTGTTGGTGTGGTCTCACCTCAAGTTCTTTGTGTAGTTTTGATACTATGATTATAATATGTTTTTGATCTCTTGACTATGAGTGCCTACAGCCTTCATATTTCCTTCCTATCATGACTAAAATGTCTTCATGGACAAATTTAGACTGAAAGACAAGAAATTCAGAGGGAAATGAAAGTAGTCTACCTAAAGTCTGATTCTTGTTTACAACATAAAATTCCATCTTATCATGATATTTTATCACATCCCTAGTTCAAATATGAGCAACCCACAAGATTCAAAGCTGTTACTTGGATTCTTAAATTTAGATTTATATTTTATGGCTTTATGACAGAAGTAAATATAGACTGTATTGCTGGGGTTTATTAGATCCTAGAGGCATGAGGCAAACTGAGCATGAGTCTTGTGGACTGGGCTCCTCTTGCGTGCAATGCCATAAGATGGAAGACAGCACCTTATAGGAAGAAGGTGGTCACTGTCTATATGTTGAGGGATTCATTTCAGGATTCAAGGGAAAGTTTTAGACTTAGGGAATGTTTAGGGAAAGAGCGAACTGTGATGAAAGAGAAATCTCAACATGGATGGGTGAGGAAAAAAGTATAGGTTAAATTAAGACATAAAGGATAATAGAGGTCAGTTATGTGTAGACAGGAGTTGGTCAATGCATTTGTCTGGCCATGTTCTGTCCCTGATCCATGCAAACTGCCCATTCTTCTCATTAATCTCAACATCTAACATTTTTCCAGGATGAAGGACTCTCTGACTCCATATGTATGTATGAGGACCACAATGTCTGCAACTATCAGGAGATCACAGCTTATCAGAGGTTCCAGAAACTGCAGCAAGGAAGGATGTACATACCAGCTTGTATATACTGGCATGTGGTAGTTAGCAAATATTAACCAGGGAGTAGGATAAGCAGCCTGAGAGCCAAGTATCAAAACCAGATCATATGTGTATAAATTTCTTGTAAATGAGCTTCTGAAGTTGAATACCTGAGGGACCAGGACCAGCCTCAAGTCCTGGAAAGACAGTGAGGCCTGGATGTCCACTAAAAACTGTGCAGCAGCTGTGTGGGGGTGTGGTTAAATGGTCTGAACCAGCAGCTGGAAGGAGGCTGTAGCCTTAGGACTGCCAGGCATATCAGGAATTCAGGAGTAGACACCATACTGACCAAGTATCCGAGACCAGTATCTACTGGAGAGATTCGTACAGCATATATTTGTATAAATTTGTCTCTAACAAAACTTTATCAGACAAGGCAGAGTAGGGAACAGGATGAGAACACTGGTGTTGGTTTTATGTGAGAGCTGAGTGTGCCTGTCTGTGTTGATCTTTGTAGCTGTGTATACATGCTCTATACATGTGTGTCTGCAGCAATTAAGATACATAGAGCTTAAAAACTAGTTGGGGCAGGAGTCATGAAGCTGCCTCTGCTGGGTCAATGGGTTCAGCAATCTCTATGCTTAGGACTACAGTGTCACCACTTCAGTTGTCACATACATGTCATACATGTCATTGCTTAAAAAACATTACACAGCATCAAAGTATAGTACACAGTAATTATCAAGTAGGCTTCTGTTATAGTTGCGGGGGATGTGTGCCAAAACCCCCCAAAACTCCTCACTACAGATACACTGGAAACCTTACGACACTGTTCTGTGGCTAATGTGCAAATTCATTTTGACAATCATGAATCATGGAATGAACAATGCACAAGGTAGATGCAGATCATAAATACCACAAAGTTTCTGCCTCTTATCAGATTTCCTTAAACAGTGGACACGCTGTTTCAAGTACTCAAAGGAAATCTTAAACTTCTGTGTTTAATGTTAAGAGCTATCTGATAACTGATAATCTAAACTGGGATGAAGCAAAACTTCCGAGGAGATAAAAATAATTTTTACCTAATGACACAGGAAATACAGTCTCTTTTCATAATAGACAATACAACAAATGTGAGAAAACAAGAAAATGCACCAAAGCATTTCAGGTTATCTAGAAATAATGTATTGCCAAAGAGAAACTCTGTGTCGAAAGAGCGTTTTATTCAACCTTGCACTCTATGGAAAATGTTTGAAGTCTGGTTTCAGTTCTGGAAAACCAATAAGGATAATCTGCAAAAAACATTCTGTATTCAAGAACAGGGTTTTGTCTCTAGTGGAAATGAAGAATATTGGGGAATGTAGTGCAATTCATAGATTCATAGGATGGCTGGGGTTTGAAGGAACCTTAAAGATCATCCAATTCCAGCTCCCCTGCCACAGGCAGGATCACCTTCCACTAGACCAGGTTTCTCCAAGCCTTCATACACCCTGACTTTGAACACTTCCATGGATGGTGCATCTACGGTTTCTTTGGGCAACCTATGCCACAGCCTCATCACCTTCACAGTAAAGAAGTTCTTCCTAATATCAAGTCTGAGTCTACTCTCCGTTTAAAGCCATTCTCCTTTGTCTTGTCAGTACACACATGTGCAAAAAGTCCACTAACAGCTTAGGTCTCCTGTAGCCTCTTTAGGTTCTGGGAGGTGCTATAAGGTCTCTCAGAAGCCTTCACCTCTCCAGGGTGAACAACCCCAACTCCATCCGCCTCTCTTCACAGCAGAGATGCTATAGTCTCCTCAGCATCTTTGTGGTCTGCCTCTTGACTCGCCCCAACAGGTCCACATGCTCCTAAGCTGGGGATGCAATACCCCACATGGGGTCTCACCAGAGTAGAGTATAGC